>BQNB010063394.1:15708-28730 GCA_026074375.1 Tanacetum coccineum | reverse complement strand
TGACGAGACCTCTTTCTCATTAATAAAGACACCGTTAGGTTTTGGGTATTGTTATGACACTTTGTGTCTTTGCTTTACTTTAGTTTTCATTTTAGTATTCTCTATATAGACATCATGTGTTGTGATGATATCCATTCTTCTTTACGCCTCACGTTTCTGCCTTGGCGGGGTGTGACACGCGGTCTATTTTTATGGCTTACTGTGTTAACCAAATAAATATTGTAGCTTATTAAGATTATTTTTAGCTTATGGATATGTTTTTGGAGCTTAAAAGCTCACGACCTAATAAGCACAAATAAGCCGTGGCTTATTTTTTGGTTTATTGTGGTCCAGGTTATTTTTTACTTATTAGTATGAGCTTATGTATATAAATAGGCCTTGGTTTTGGGCTTGGATCGTATTTTAAACGTATAAATACTTTAATGGGCCCTTATTGGGACTTAAAGCCCAATAAGCAATATTTAGTCATTTTAAGAGTTTTTAACGGACTTTTGAAAGTAAAATGTGTTTACAGAGTAATATTGAACGATATTTTTGGAAAAACGCCTTGAAAGACGTAATGGATTGAGATTTTGGAATTTTGTCCAAAAAGTGTCGAAATAGTGAAAAGTGTTGAAATTAAGGTTTGAAATTTTAGAAAACGTTATATAAACGTACGGGTCATGTCAAAATTTCATAAAAAGTTTATACTTAGAAAATTTTACTTAAGAACATGATTTTTGGTTTTAAATAATAAAATATTATTTTATTATTTTAATAAATTCACTAAAAGACGAAAAATATAATTTTTCTCAAAACTTCTTTAATATGCTTTTTATGAGTAAACGTTTCATTTTCAACCATATTATGATTATTTTTACGGTAACTAAGGTTACCGAATGGACTTATCGGTATATATTTATAATTATTTATTATAAATATTTACTTATATTACTTATCTATTTTCTTTAAATAGTATAAGTATGTATCGTTGAGATATCAGATTGATAAGATATTTTGGGATGAGACGTCAACCATCACACCACTAAATTGTTATGGGTAATTGTACAACGCATCTAGCCTCTATGCATCAAACGTGAAGACTGTTTTGGAAATGAATGATTAAAATGGGACATTAACTGGACTAGGTCGTGTGCGGACGTCGTTGCATTTGCTTGTGTGATTGAGATTTGGTTGCTTAAGACTTGCTTGAGGTGAGTTCTCGTAGCCCCATTTTTCTACTGTTTTTCCGTTGGGGGAAAATGATACTCAAATGTGTTTTGAACTGTTTTGAATTGAACTGTGCGAAACATGGTTTTGTTTTTGGGACAATTATGTGCTTATGATTGCTATGTGAATATATGTGATGTAAGGATCGGATGGGTACGCCTACCCAGTATTTGTGTGATTATTGGAGCGGATGGGTACGCCTACCCTGGTTTGTGTGTGGTCCTGCCCTAATTTTAGTGCTCCAGCTGGTAGGCCCTTTAGGTGCGTAAGTGACATATGGTTATTGATTAGCGGTGATGCTATGGTTTGTTTGCATATATATTCACTGTCATATAGCACTATTGTCCACTGTTGAAATATTGGCACAACTTTTGGGTTTAAGGTCAAACCTACGAGCTCACCAACATTATTGTTGACGTTTTCGAGTATCATTTTTAGGTGAAGTGAAAGAGGAATAGTTTGGTGATGTGTGCTAGCAGACTTAGAAGTATCCCGAGTGGAATTTCATGTGAAGTCTTGCTTGTTTATTTTATTTGGCTTTAGTATTTGGAAGTTTTGGTTTAAGTTTGGATTTTGGACCCCTGTGAGGGCATTTGAATAATTGTAAGAGATTGTGGATTTTGATAGTGATTTGGGACATCACTCGAGGTTGTTCGAGGTTGATGGTCTTCATAGCACTTGAAGTTTATGCATTGTAGTTTTCTCTATTTTGTATCTTGTGTTATGATTGATCATTATGTTGCATTCTCGAGTTTCCGCCATTGTCGGGGTGTGACAGATTGGTAATCAGAGCCAAGGTTATAGAGAACTAGGTGGATTGGCCTAGACTATAACCTAAGATCCGTCGTTTAGTTGCGTATAGGATCTATGTGCGCGGTGTTCTGCTTTTGTTTGCTTTTGTGTGTTCGCGGTTTGGTGCTTTAGTTATGTCAGTCATTGAAATGTGTGAGCTCAATATTGAATATGACTGGGAAAGGATGCGAATATAAGTACGGTGGCCAACGTAGTTATAAGCGTATCACAACTCACTCATACTTAGTAATGTTGTTCACATAAATCGATGTTGACACCGTAGGGTGGTGTTATGTGTATATATGTATATATAGTAAGATATTCTATATATATGTGAGTCTTCCTGCCTACCTAACGTTGCCCATGTTCTCCCTCGTGTGGATAATGCCGCCAAGGATGAGGACACATGTGCTGGTCGGCATGTACCGAAACATAAGAGGGGGATCGGTTTGTGGACGGGTGTAGATGGTTAGAAGGGGTAGATAGAAAGAAGACTAGGAAGGTAATGATGAGCGTGTTGATGATTTGAATGGTCAAGGAAATGACCAGGGTTTGAGAGCTAATGGGGGTGTAGAGGGAGTCAATGGGAATGTAGAGGGAGCCAATGGGGGAGCACCCGACTTCTCGACGATCATTGCCCAACAATTGCAGAACCTCTTACCCGCCATGCTAGCTCAGGTTAGTAACCAAGGAAATGTTGGAAATCAGAATGGTAATGTGGTTAATGAGAACGTTCAGGAGAACGTTAGGAATGTGTTAGTGAATGGCAACCGGGTAGGTTGTTCATATAAGGAGTTCTTAGCTTGTAACCCTAAGGAATATGATGGTAAGGGAGGTGCTGTAGTTCTTACTCGTTGGATTGAGAAAATGGAGTCTGTGCATGATATGAGTGGTTGTAGTATTGACCAAAAAGTGAAATACACTGCTGGTTCATTTGTGGGTAAGGCTTTAACGTGGTGGAACTCTCAGATCCGCACGCTAAGCCGGGAAGTTGTTGTTAGTATGTCATGGAATGACTTTAAGTTTATGATGATACAAGAGTTTTGTCCTAGTCATGAGATGCAAAAGTTAGAATTGGAGTTGTTGGAAATTCACGCCTGGTGGGGCTGGCCATGCTGCGTATACTGATAGGTTTCATGAGTTGGCTAGGTTAGTTCCACATTTGGTAACTATATAGAGTAGGATGATTGAGAGGTATGTGTATGGCCTTGCTCTACAGATCCGTAAGCTGGTGGCAGCAACGGAGCCAAAGAACTTACAAAAGGGCGGGGTGGTTCGTTGATGGGTTGGTACCGGATTTCTGGTGCACTGACTGATGAGGCTGTTAGAAATAGATCAATTAAGAAGGTTAAGAAAAGAGGAAATATGGGGGAACCTAGCAAGGATAAGAATGGTAGGGATGATAATAACGAGGTTCTGGACAGGAATGCTTTTGCTACTACTATAAACCCTATAGGAAGAGAGAATACGGATACTTGGCCCAAGTGTACCATCTACAACTCTTACCATGCCCCTGGAGGGCCTTGTCGCACATGCATCAACTGTAACCGCCTGGGTTATTTATCAAAGGATTGTAGAGGCGTGCCGAGGAATGTGAATCCTGTCAGTGGTTACGAACCTAATGTTAGAGATGTTTTATGAGTGTGTCAGTACGGACCATGTCAGGTCAGCTTGTCCTAGAATGAATAGGGCACAAGGACTGGAAGAAAATCGTCCAAACCAAGTTGCTGCTAATAACGGGGGTCAGGGTCATGGAAACCAAGGGAACTAGGCTAGGAGTAGGGCATTCATGTTGGGAGCAGAGGAAGCTCGCCAGGATCCGAACATTGCGACGGGTACGTTTACTTTGAACAATCATTTTGCCACTACATTATTTGACTCTGGGGGCCATATTGTTTTGTTTTCCAACTATTTTATACCTCTGTTAGGCATAGAGCCCATTGATTTAGGTTTCAAATATGAGATTGAGATAACTAGCGGGCAGCTAGTAGAGATTGATAAGGTTATTAAGGGTTGCAAACTAGAAATCGAGGGTCATGTCTTTGACATCGATTTGATACCTTTTGGGCATGGGAGTTTTGATGTGATTATAGGTATGGACTGGTTGGCTAATTATAAGGCTGAAATAATTTGTCATGAGAAGGTAGTGAGGATACCACTACCAGATGGCAAGGTGCTTAGAGTATTAGGAGAAAGACCAGAAGAGAAAGCGAGACTCTTGATGAGTGCTAAGGCTAATGAAAAGAATCAAGAAGAGATTGTTGTGGTTAGAGATTTTCCTGAGGTATTCCTGGATGACCCTTTCTGGATTACCGCCCCTATTCAGGGAAAAATTAAGTTTCCAAATTGAGTTTATCCTGGAGTCAACGTCGGTAGCAAAGTTTTCTCTTATCGTTTGGCACCTTCTGAATTGGAGGAGTTGTCGGGACAACTCAAGGAACTCCAAGACAAAGGTTTCATTCGACCAAGTTCATCGCCTTGGGGAGCGCCGGTATTGTTCGTTAAGAAAAAGGATGGTTCTTTTAGGATGTGCATTGATTATAGAGAATTGAACAAGTTGACTGTTAAGAATCGTTATCCCACTCTTCACTAGATCTTGATACTATTTGATCAACATGGCAATGGTTCGCAGTTCCAATTTTTCTCAAAGATAGATCTTAGGTCTGGATACCATCAGCTGAGAGTGCATGAGGATGACATTCCAAAGACTGCGTTTAGAACTCGTTATGGACATTTTGAGTTCACAGTAATGCCCTTTGGTCTGACTAACGCACCAGCAGTATTTATGGATTTGATGAATAGAGTTTGTAGGCCTTATCTTGATAAGTTTGTGATAGTGTTTATAGACGATATCTTAATCTACTCTAAGACTCAAGAGGAGCATGTAGAACACTTAAGGTTAGTCTTGGGACTGCTCAAAAAGGAGAAACTGTATGCTAAGTTATCTAAGTGTGAATTTCGGCTAAGAGAAGTATAATTTCTTAGGTATGTAATAAATGGTAATGGGATTCATGTAGACCCCAGTAAGATTGAAGTTGTTAAGAATTAGAAAACCCCTAGAACTCTGACTGAGGTTCATTAGTTCTTAGGATTAGCTGCGTATTACTGTAGGTTAATTAAGAACTTTTCTAAGATAGCTAAGTCTCTTACTATCTTGACTCAAAAATGTAAGACTTTTGATTGGGGTGAGGAACAGGAATTGGCATTTCAAACCTTGAAGGATAAGTTGTGTAATGTGCCTGTTCTAGCTCTCCTCGATGGTCTGAAATACTTTGTGGTATATTATGATGCGTCTGGGATAGGACTAGGCTGTGTGTTAATGCAAAGAGGTAAAGTAATAGCCTATGCGCCTAGGCAGTTGAAAACTCATAAGAAAAATGATACTACCCATGATTTGGAGTTGGGTGCGGTCGTGTTTGCACTTAAGATCTGGAGACGTTATCTGTAGGGACCAAAAGAAAAGAATTGTCAATTTATACGGATCTAAGTGTCTTCAGAGTTTATCTTAGTCAGGGAAAGAAGTAAATATGCGACAGCGTCGCGGGTATTAGAGTTGTTTTGTGTTTCTGGTTGTGAAATTCGCTACTATCTTGGATTTATAGGCGATGTGGTTGGTTGATGCCCTAAGTAGGAAGAAAAGGTAAGTCTAAGAGAGTTAGAGCTTTTGAATTTGACCATTCAGTCGAGTATAAGGATAGGATACTAGCCGGTCTCAGAAGGAGCTGTGGATGAGTCTGCCAGGATTGCAGATAAGGTTTGGTGACGATGATAGTCAACAGAGAACGTGATGGAACTTTGTACTACCTGGATCGCTATTTGGGTACCTTTAAAGGGGTGATGTAAGATCAATGATAATGCATGAAATGCCCATAAGTCGATAGTCACTTTGTACACCCAGGAGCTGATATAAGATGTTTATTGATTTGATGAGGTTAAGAATTGTTGGCCTGGAATGAAAATAAGGATATAGATGGTTTAGTTAGTAGTGTTTGACTTGTCTGAAGGTTAAGGCTGAGCATCAAAGGCCATCTGGCCGTCTCCAGCAACCTGAGATTCCCGTATGGAAATGGGAAGAGATAGCTATGGATTTTGTGACTAAGTTGCCTAGGATTAGTAGTGGGCATGACACAATATGGGTTATTATGGACCGATTGACTAAGTCTGCACATTTTCTACCTATGCGTGAGGATTATAGATTGGCTAGATTGTATTTGAATGATATAGTTGCTAGACATGGTGTCCCAATCTCGATTATATCGGATCGTGATAGTCGATTCACATCAAGGTTTTGGCAGTCAATGCAAGAGGCATTAGGAACTCGTTTAGACATGAGTACGGCTTATTACCCTCAGACCGATGGTTAGAGTGAGCGTACTATTCAGACTTTGGAAGACATGCTTAGAGCGTCCGTCCTGGACTTCGGAGGAAGTTGGGATGTTCATCTTCGGTTGGTTGAGTTTTTGTATAACAATAGTTATCATGCTAGTGTGAGATGTGCTCCATTTGAGGCATTGTATGGTAGAAAGTGTCATTCGCCAATTATGTGGGTTTGAGGCTTGAAAGAAGTTATGTGGGAGTTGAGTTGATGATGGTCAGTTGATAGGCCTCTGTTAGTGCAAGAGATACTGGGAAGATCTGCGATTAAGGTATAGGATTAAGGTACGATGTGGTATCGCCAGAAAAGTTATGCTGATAAGAGGAGGAAGCCTCTAGAGTTTAGTGTAGGTGACTATGTCTTACTCAAAGTGTCACCTTGGAAAGGTGTAGTACGCTTTGGGAAGAAAGGGAAGTTAGCACCCATATTTATTGGACCTTTTGAGATTATTAAAAAGGTAGGCCCTGTGACCTTTTGACTTTTGTCAGTTTATTCAGATTTTATACCGTGTTGACGGTGATGATTTTTATGATGAATTATGGTTTAATGTGATTAATAATCCCTTTTGGAAGGTATTATTGTGTTATTTGTACTCCGGGTGGTTTGACTCGTGAATTTTGAAAAATGCCGAAAAACAAGTCTGACACGTCCGTTAATGTCCAAATGAGTTTTGAAGGGTTTAAAGTGAAAATATATCGTGTGAATACTCTAGGTTAATGGAAAAGTATTTTTAAGGTGAATAAAAATACTAATTAACTTTGGGGTAAATTTTACGGTTGAGTTTTACGAGCTTTTAAGTGATTCCGACATGAAAAGAAAAACCCGAGACCTCTTGGATCTTATGGCCGGTCAAATAAATCAACAAGGGACAACATGGCATTTTTTAGCAAGTTTTTCTAACCATTGTACACTTATATTCTTCCACTAGAAACATCTCCATTCATTATCCATTTCATTTTCAAAAAAAAACGCATAAGTGTGTGTGTATGGTGTTCGTCCGCCACCTACCACCACAATCCACCATAAATTTTCCAACTTTGATCGTGAACGTGATATTTCGGGTTGATACGAGTGTTTAGGTGTTCATTTAAACAACGTTTGGGTTGTCCGGTTCGTGTCGAAATATACATTTTTAAAGATTTTATTGTAAGTTTTCAAATTTAAATTTCGTTTGTTTTTTTGGGTTTATTTTGATGCATAGATGTTAGTTGTACAAGTTGATCGTCGCGAAAATCGATTTTTGGAAACGAAATGAATAAAAAAAAGGGTGTTTGGTTCGTTGAATTTAAAGAGGAAAATAAGAGTTTTTGTAGTTTTGATGTTGTGGTCGTGATGGTTGAATAATATATGTTGTTAGATAGCTTATTTTTTATAGTAGCTTGTATAGCTTATTCAGGCTTATTTTTAAGCTATTTCTTGTCTTATTTTGGGCTTATATGCCACGAAAATTTTCCAAAATGATTTTGACTATTTTGTGTTATGGCGTATGTTTGTGGACTATTTTGAGGCTTATGGTAGTAACCAAATGCGATACGTAGCTTATTAGCTTATTTTCAAGCTTAATATATGTACTTTGGAGCTTATGGACTCACGGCCCAATAAGTCTATTTAAGCCGTGGGTTAATGGGAGGGCTTGTTGTTGTACGGATTATTTTCTACTGCGAGTATATGCTTATATATGTAAATAGATCTTGGTTTTGGACTTTGATCGTATTTTGGACTTATAAATATCTTAATGGACCCTTGTTGGGCCTTAAAGCCCAATAAGCGATATTTAGTCATTATGAGAGTTTTGACGAACTTTTGAAAGTGTGTATTTACGAAGTGATATTGAACGATATTTTGAGAAAAACATGTTAGTAAACATTAAAGATTGAGATTTTGGAGTTTTGTCGAAAAGTGTCGAATTTATGAAAAGTGTTGAAAATAAGGTTTGAAACCTTTGGAAAACGTTGTATGAGCGTACGGGTCATGTCGAAATTTCGTAAAAAGTTTATACTTAGAAATTTTCCTAAAAACATGATTTTTGATTTTAAATAATAAAATATTATTTAATTATTTTATTTATTTAATAAATTCACTAAAAGACGAAAAATATAATTTTTCTCAAAACTTCTCTAATGTGTTTATTATGAGTAAACGTTTTATTTTCAACCGTATTATGATTATTTTGAAGTGACTAAGGTTTACCGAATGGACTTGTCGAGATATATTTATAATTATTAATTATAAATATTTATTTATATTACTTATCTATTTTCTCTAAATAGTATAAGTATGTATTATCGAGTAATGGGATTGATATGATTGTTGGGATATGTCGTCAACCATCACACCACTAAATTTTTATGAGTAATTGTACAACGCGTCTAAACTCTTGATCTTTTTAAACGTGTGATTTTTTGGAAATGGATGATTAAATTGGGACATTAACTGGACTAGGTCGTGTGCGGGCGTCGTTGCATTTGCTTGTGTGATTGAGATTTGGTTGCTAAAGACTTGCTTGAGGTGAGTTCTCGTAGCCCTATTTTTACTGTTTTTCCGTTGGGGGAAAATGATATTCAAATGTGTTTTGAACTGTGCGAAATGTGGTTTTGTTTTTGGGACAAGATATGTGCTTATGACTGCTATGTGAATATTATGTGTTGCATGATTGTTTGGATCAGATGGGTATGCCTACCCAGTATTTGTGTGATTATTGGAGCGGATGGGTACGCCTACCCTGGTTTGTGTGTGGTCCTGCCCTAATTTTAGTGCTCCAGCTGGTAGGCCCTTTAGGTGCGTAAGTGACATATGGTTATTGATTAGCGGTGATGCTAAGGTTGTTTGCATATATTCACTGTCATATAGCACTATTGTCCACTATTGAAATATTGGCACAACTTTTGGGTTTAAGGTCAAACCTACGAGCTCACCAACATTATTGTTGACGTTTTCGAGTATCATTTTCAGGTGAAGTGAAAGAGGAATAGTTTGGTGATGTGTACTAGCAGAGGATACTTTGAAGCTAGAAGACGTGCTCGCGACACTTAGTTCTAGGGAACTTCAGAAGATGACAGAAGCAAAGGGTGATGGTGGTGAAGGGTTGTATGTGAGGAGGAGATCTGGTCAGAGGGATATGGAGTAGGGTACATATAGTGCGTGGTCAAAGTCACAGGGAAGAAGCAGCAAACTCGGGTGTTATATATGTCAGTCTGAGGAGCAATTGAAAAGGGATTGTCCCAGGTATAAACACAAGAAATCTTAAGGTTGTGTCAGGATTGAAGATCATGTATCCGGTTTTAGAGCTGATGGGTATGACACTGTTAATGTTATGATGGCTATGAGTGTTGAATATTTATTGGACTGTATCATGGATTCAGGGGGCTCATACCATATAACATACATGAGAGATTACTTGGTTGATTTGAAGAGTATGACGGTGGTAATATACTGCTTGGTGGTGATGGCAGGGAATGCCGTGTACGAGGGACATGTAAGGTTCAAGTACATATGAGGGATGGGTCAAGTTTCGTGTTGGACAACGTCAGGTATGTTCTGGAATTAAGGCGAAACTTGATATCGCTGGGTACTCTTGAAAAAGAGGGTTTTACCGTGAAGATGCAGTCGGGCAAAATCAAGGTTATAAAGGGTTCACTGGTGGTACTATCAGGAACAAGAAGAGCTAATTGCGTATATATCCTGGATGGTCAGGCAGTGACCAGGAAGACATTGAAGGGTAGGAAGTAGTTAGGAGAATATCAGACTGGGTAGAAGATCAAGACGGGTAATGTTCTTGATTTTTGTAATCAGAGGTCTATACAACAATGTACGAAGAGTGGGGTCGCCAAACATTTAGGTGTTGCTGGGTTACAGCAGCAGAATGGGTTGGTTGAGGAAATAAACGTGACACTCTTGGTTAAGGTACGTTGTTATCTGATTCAGTCTGGTCTGTCTAAGGTTCTTTGGGCAGAGGATACAACCATATTTACATATCTAGTAAACAAGGTCACCATCATCAGCGATTGGATTTAAGACGTCTATAGATATGATAGGGTTTTTTGGTTGGCTTGCTAGTATTAAGCAAGGGATGCTTGAACCGGTTAAGGTCAAGTGCATATTCTTGGGATACCGTAAAGGTATAGTGGGTAATAAGCTTTGGAGGTTAGATGACGTTACTTCAAAGGTAGTGCTTTACAGGAATATGAGTTTCAATGAAAGTGGGGAATACAAGAAAACTTTCATTGGTTCTGGTGTAAGTACAGGTGTTGCAAGGAGTTGAGTTTGAGGTGGAACCATAGGAGGATCATACATTTAAGGTGGAACATCACGGGAATGTTTATCATGTAGTTGGTTCATAGGAAGTACAAACTCAGAATTTAATATACTATCATTTAGTACGTGATAGGGAGCAACACTCAGCATGTGAACTATTCGGGTATAGAGAAGACAGTAATGAGGCTGCTTTTGCAGTTGCTGCAGTGGAGAAGATTTATGCACATAAGTTATTGACTTTCAATGACACAGTTGCTTGTGAGGTGATTTCCAAGTGGAAGGCTGCATAAAAAGAAGATATGAATGTTCAGTTAAATGTGTATGTGCTCAGCAACGGTTGCAGAAAAAGCAGTGACGACAGAAACGACTATTACTAGGAGTATACACCAGGTATATTCATACATCTATTTCTCTATATAGATGATATGGTTTTTCTTGCGGATGCAAGACTGAGATCTGGGCTACCAAGGGTTTGCTGGATAAAGCAAATGGAAATGTACATGGTATGGAGATCGTCACGGATCAGAGTGGTAATACTCTAAGGGTGTCACAGTCCAGGTTTTACAACGGAAAGTTGGTACAAACTTTGTTGGAGGGACACTTCATACTGTCGTTTGGGGGTAGTCTATCAGGGGGCTGTGATGTGGAAAAGAATGGTAAGTGGTCATGTATATATGCGGTTGGAAGCCAGGAGTATCTGATGGTCTTCACGAGACTTGACATAGCATCTGCAGATGTGGGTATGTTGGATAAGTTTGATCGTGGATTACAGACAGACGTACAGGTTTTTGTGGATTTTGACTATGTCATGGGTAGATCAATCACAAAGTACTGGTTGGTGATACAAGATTGTGCAGGAAGCTGAGAAGCTATGAGGCTGCACATAATGGCTTTGCCAACAACTGAAGCGGCATACATGACACTTACGGAGGCTGCAAAGGAGGCTATTTGGCTAAAGGGACTCACAATAGAGTCGGGATTCGTGCTAAAGATAGTAGCGGGTATTGCTACAGGTGCCTTGTCAAAGGCTATCCCTAGTCCGAGGTTCCAACATTGGTTGAAGTTGTTGCGTATCGGAGAAGGCTAATATGATACTAAGGTGGAAATTGTTATATGTTAGTATTCATATTAGTTAATTGTATAGGGTGTTTAGTGAAACTTTAGCCCAAGTTTAGCCCAAATAGGATTTTATAGGTCGGTTATATATACTCTATATATGCATACGATGTCTTTAGCCTAGGGCATTCATAAAGGCATCGACAGATTTCTCCTTTGTAGCAGGCTCAACTCTTTTTAAGGTTGGTTTTCTTCCCCCTCATCTCTACAGTAAAGAGGTGAGGGGGGAGGGGTTATTGTACATCCATTCTTTTCAATACTAATCGTGTGGTTAGGGTTAATTCTTGTGCATTACTTTCTATCGTATACAACACTTGCTGGTATGTACATGTGTGCTTATTTTTCTTCAAAATTCGAATATTCCGCAATGTAGGTTCCAGGTTGTTGTAGGTTTTTACAACATATCCTTGGATGCATTCATTATGGCAAGGTTGTCAAACCACCGTCGAAAAGACCTCTCATGGACTCTTTCGATAGGTAGCCGTCCTCATCTTTAGCAATAATGTATACAGCCCCCAACTCGAGTTTGTTTACTATTGTGTAAATGATACTAAATCAGTTTTGAGCAGGTACATGTTAACCTTTCAGAATTGTTTTATTTATCTATTTGACATATTACCTTAAACATATCGTAAGACGCATTTTTAGTTAAATGGGTCGAAATTTCCACCTAGGATATAAACAAAATGCTCTCTTTGAAAACTATATATACACACATCCTCGTGTTAGATTTTGATCGCAGACACCAAACCCGAATCCATCAATGAGTTAAAAACTATAACTAGTTTATAAATTAGATAAATGGATACGTGTTAAGTTATATCTGATCAAGTTCATGTGAAGTCTATAACCTGAGGTACCACTATGTACATGTACCACTCGCTCTTTAGTAGGTGGAACATATAGCTCTCGGGAGAGCTTTTCTCTAAGAGGATGAGAGATGGAATCTACTTTTAAAATGAAGGTGAAGCACAAGACTTGTTATCCTCTTTCCCGTCAACCAAAACTCGTATAGAAGGTGGCCCAAACATGCTAAGTACCACCTGCAAACAGATGACAAGTAGTCCTCGGATACATAGTTGTTCATGCACTTGTATTTAATGAGTTTAAAAATTATATCACATGGAAGTAATAATGTTGGTTTTCATCTAAAAACTACTAATGATACCATTAGCTCTCATAATGTATTCGTGCCAACTTACCGGTAAGAAAACCAACCCATGCAAGAATCCAAGAAGAACCAACGCCAGGTACATTTGGAAGTAATAAACCTGCA
>BQNB010063393.1:0-35702 GCA_026074375.1 Tanacetum coccineum | reverse complement strand
TCTTATATTATCTTGTGTTATTGATCTGAGAAGTAACACGCCCCGGACCCTTATTCCGCTGCGACCTAATTTGGGGGTGTTATAGCGAATCTCGCAGTTATAATCGCTGAAAAGTTCTATCCATCGTCTCTGACGCATGTTTAATTATTTTTGATCGAAAATGTGTTGAAGGCTTTTATGATCAGTGTAGATAACACTCTTTGTTCCATACAAACAGTGTTTCCAAGTTTTGAGAGCAAATACTACTGCGTCCAACTCTAAATCATAAGTGGTGTAGTTCTTCTTGTGGATTTTAAGTTGTCTGGATGTGTATGCAATTACCTTGTTTCTCTGCATCAACACACAACCAAAACCTTGGTTCGATGCGTCACAATAAACTACGAAGTCATTTGGTCCTTCAGGTAATGCCAAAATCGAGGCATCACACAACATGTCCTTTAAGGTCTGAAAAGCGTTCTCCTGTTCATCACCACACTCGAATTTCTTGTTTTTCTAAGTCAACAGGTTGAGAGGCTTTGCAATCTTCAATAAATTTGTGATAAATCGCCTATAATATCCTGCCAATCCCAAGAACGAACCGATCTTGGTTGGGGTCTTCGGGGGCTTCCAATTTTTCACTGATTTAATTTTGCTAGGATCCACATGTATACCTTCGCTGTTCATGACATGTCTGAGAAAATGAACCTCTTGTAGCCAGAATTCGCATTTCAAGAATTTACCGAACAATTTCTCTTTTTCAAGCAACTCTGGTATTAATTTTAGGTGAACCTCATGCTCCTCTTTAGACTTTGAATAAATTAAGATGTCGTCATTAAAGACAATGACTAACTTGTCAAGATACGGCCTACATACGCCGTTCATAAGGTCCATGAATACCGCGGGGGCGTTAGTTAGACCTAAAGGCATTACCGTGAATTCAAAATGTTTGTACCGCATTCTAAATGCAGTTTTGGGAATGTCTTCTTCGCGTACCCTCAATTGATGATAGCTAGATCGAAGGTCTATTTTTGAAAAATAGACCCTTGCAACTGATCGAACAAGTCATCGATCCTAGGAAGAGGGTAGCGGTTCTTGATAGTTAGCTTGTTCAGCTCTCAATAGTCTATACACATGCGGAACGAACCATCCTTCTTTTTCACAAACAACACCGGTGCTCCCCGGGATGAAGAACTAGGTCGTATGAAACCTTTGTCTTAGAGCTCTTTAAGTTGGTTGGACAGTTCTTGCATTTCCGTAGATGCCAAACGACAAGGTGATTTTGCAACATGCATAGCTCCAGGAATAAGATCTATGTGAAACTCTACTTCGCGAGATGGGGGTAAACCCGATAAATTTTCCAGAAACACACCAGGGAATTTACGTACAACAGGGATGTCTTCGAGTTTTGGCTCGTTCACTTTCATGGTCTTCAACTGTTTCAAGTTCCTTTCGGGACGTTCTCCATGAACTTCCAAATTCTCTCCATTGGATAACAGAATCTAGACTATTTTCTCAAAGCAAACTATATTAGCTTTAAGCTTTGACAACCAATCCATTCCTACGATCACGTCAAAACTACCATGACCAAAAGGAATCAAATTGATGATAAATGTATGACCTTCTAGTTAAAGTCTACAACCTCGAACAATCATATTGGTTACTACTTTAAGGCCGCTAGCTATTTCGATCTCATAATCGGGGCTTATGACACTAGGTTTCATGTTAATCAATGGCAAGAAGTTGGTAGATATAAAGCTATAATCAGCACCAGAATCAAACAATACTGTAGCGAAATGATCGTTTAGAGAAAATGTACCCGTCATAATGTTCGGGTCTTGTAGAGCTTCAGCAACACCTAGGGCAAAGGCTCTACACTGTGCTCAATTCCTATTGTTCCTCGGGTTGGGGTTTCCTTCGATTGCTAACATAGGGTTTGTGCGATTTCCTCCTGCGGTAGTGACTCGGTTCATGCTTGGGAAATTCCTCCTTAAAGTGGTTTGGATCCCCACACTCAAAACAAGTTGGTCTTGGTTTTTCATTAGTAGTTCTACCCGTGCAGTATCGGGTAAAGTGACCCACTTGGTTACATCGACCACACACTGGGCAGTTACCAGAATGATGGAAGTTGCATTTTGCACACTTCGGATGTTGACCAACATACTGACGTTGCCCTTGTCATTACTCTGGAGCAGTCAGAGTAAAGTTCCTTCCAGTTCTTTGTCTTTTGTTCCTATCATCCCTTCCTCGATTCCTTTTCTGATCATTCGACCTCTTCTTGTTCCCAGCATTTTCCTGTTTCTTAAAAATTCCATCCTTAATACCATCGGTGGTCAAACGGTTGGCCATACTAATAGCACTCTGAATAGTAGTAGGTTTGGATGAAGTAACACGTGCCTTGATCTCGAGAGCCAGACCGCGAATGTAGCAATTGACCAGCTGGTTCTTTGGGGTAACCATGTGTGGCACCAACCTTTCCAACTCATGAAATCTAGCCGTATAACCGTCAATATTTGACCCAACCATCTTATGATTCCAGAATTCTGTTTCAAGCTTTTGAATTTCATCAACAGGACAATATTCCTCCATCAGCAGCTTCTTAAAATCTTCCTAAGGTTGGGCTATAGCAGCTGCCCGTCCTCGAGTTTGAACAAGGGTATTCCACCAAGTTAAGGCGTAGCCTTGCAGCATACTAGACGTGAATTCGACTCGGCTCTCTGTGGGGCACTAAGTGATATGGAGCACAAACTCAATGCTTTCAAACTAGGTTAGTAAACCAACTGCACCTTCTGTTCTGAAGAATTCCTTGGCACCAAAAGCCCTGAATGTTTTGATACTGTAGGTTTGGGCGACCTCTCTTTGATTTGCTCGGTTTCCTCTAAGGGCTTGAACAAGTTGAGTTAGCAGATTCGGCAATGCGGTGTTAAGTTATCGAGCCACTTCATCTGCTGTTTCGTTGGGAGGGTTGGTGTTGTTGGCAGTGTTGCTACATGTGCTTCTTCCCACCATAATTCTATAAATTAACATAAAAATTCACTTTATTAAAAACTTGACGAACTGTATCTTAAAACAGTTTATACATATTCACATAAATATAGTTAAAGAATAAACATGTTTAGAAATTTTCAACTCAGTTAAGGTTGGATATAGCACTTTTAAACGAAGTGTTTAAATGAATAATCAAACATTGATAAATGTACTATACCAATTTAAATCAACAATGATTAGTATATAACCAAAATTTAGTGGTATATATATTTAGGTGACAAGCAAGTTTTATATAAAGAATATCTATATTTTATCTCACAAATAAAAAATATTTAATAAATATGGTTTCAAATTTTCTAAAATATATATTAAATTGGTTGCCAAAAAAATAGATCAATAGATAATTATTTAGTTAAGCATTGTAAAAGTTTACAGTTTTGTTCGTTATATAATTAAAATTTAAGTAATCAGATAACATTTTACAAAAATCCTTTCAAAAGATAACGATAATAATATCAATCAAATTTTGACACTTGATCTACACAACCGATCCAAATGGTTTATTATATCATAATAAAGAGGAACTGCACAATCAGTAATTCGAAAGAGCATGAAATTAACCGTGCGGGTAGGCTACACTAGTACACCCTCATTGGTATAACTTCCAACAACTAAACCAGAAAGGAATTTGGTAGGGTAAGGACAAAACACCGCGCATTTTTGCTTTCAGCCCTAGTCTCTCTATAGTCGCGTTGCATCCACGTCGTTTGAGTATCCACATCCAAACATCCAAGCCTCACCCATCCTCGAGTGAATTCTTCAAAGGTCTTAAGCCATGTAGCAACTTGAAGCATAATTTCACAACTCATCAAACAAGAACTATTATGAAATCAAAGTAGAAGTTGGTAAAAGGCCCAATGTTTTTGAAAAAATTGACTCAACTTTGGGGTCGCTTAGAAATAAAATCTTGAATCACTGAACACAGAGTTTGCGAACAAGTAATGAATGCTTGTTTTTGCAGCCAAAATAGTTAGCTTAATAGTATGACGAAATAAGACAGAGATGTGACCAAATATATAAGTCGGCGTATCTCTAATAGTGAAAGAACGAACGTCTCTACATGTCACACCCCCAAACGGGACCTGGACGGAAACACGTGTCCGAGGGCGTGACGTCATAATATACATCATACAAGATCAAGTAAACGACCACTATATGGACGTTTGATAAAACATAACTCGTTGCTTTGATTAAAATAAAATAAGTCTTACAATATTCTTAACATAATTGAAATTGTTTTAGCGGAAGCTTAAGACAAATGCAGCGGAACCATAACATGCTTTTAAAACAACGAGTATTGGAAATTTAAAGATAAATAATCTTGAAAGACACCCGGCAATGGATGCAACATCAAATAGCACCTCAAGAATAATCCAGCTAAGCACCTGAGAAAACATGCTTAAAACAGTCAACATAAAGTTGGTGAATTCATAGGTTTGAATTTAGTAATGAAAGTAGACCACAAGTTCACAGTACGCATGTGACAGTTATAACGGATACAACTTCACATAATAAGTATTTACTATTGCGCTAAGCTCATGACACCGAGGCTCAATTCAAAGAAGCATATTATATGCCAATCAAGAAATTAACTGCCCTAGAGGTATCTGACTAAGATAACCTAGTGAAATCCGACATGGTATATATCCATTAGTTCGTGTCTCCCGAATGTAGTAAGCGCTACTTACCCGGATAGGGATAATTAGTCCCAATAGATCTATTTACAACACTCGTGCTCACTTAACCAGTACGGTCGATTAAGAATTAACGGTTCATGATAGTTCGGGCATTAGTGGTCTATTTGCAACTTAGGCAACACGTAATCAGGAAAAGGTAACGTAAAGTAACTGTGTCCATAGTTTAAAAACAAGCAATGATCTCACCCCAAAGTAGTAAAGTAGAAATAGTAAAACGTGGGGCTATGAACTCACCTTTAGCAAATGGTGAGATAAATATCAATAAAGAGATATAATGCCAAGAGGTCCTACTTGCGACCTAAATCAATGACGCGTCTTAGAAAGACGGAAAGTATACGAAACTTGTACGAATCGTTTATAAGAGAAAAAGTCATCCATGAGTGTTTGTGCTTTGGCTTAATTAACAAAACGTGACTAAATAAAATTATAGAGTTTTTCGTTAAGTTTCGGCGTTTAACCAAAAATTACCATTTTTAGTAAGTTTCTATTTTAGGAAAGTTTTTAGTTTCGGGACGTTAATACCGTCCCCTATATTTGCTAAATCCATATTTCCTTAAACGCACTAGAGAATCCTAAACGTTTAACTTCCATGCCTATCTTGCTAATATTCACTAAACTTACTATTTTTAGAAACCTTAACGCTTTCCCTAAAATATGTTAACGACATTTCTAATGATCCTAATCAATATATATGTGATACTATATGTTTCGCTAATGTTTTAAAAGCTCAAATCATCCCGAAAACGTCCGAAAACTAACCTTAGATATGAACCTAGTATGCTTGGATCTTGCAAGAAATTCAAAATATAGAAACCCTAGATGGGGTGTTTGTTGCCGTGAGCTAGGAGAGGGAGAAAGAGAGATGGGAAATTTTGATGAGGCTTGGAAAATGAGAATGACCTAGTGTGTGTTATAGTGAGGTATTTATAGGACAAGACTTTAGGGTTTTATGCATTTGTCTTGGAGTATCAAGTGACCAACACACACCAAGGGGGTGTGTGTGTGGGTTCGACCAAAACACAACCACAAGGACCATATGGTTCAAATTTTGGATCATGGTTCATAATCTAAGTATAAGAGCTAGTCAAACATGGTCAATATGTGTAAGTATGCATTTGTCTTGACTTGGATGGTTATGTGTGCATGAGATGGACTTCCTCATGTATCACTTTCATACACATGCATGAGATTTTCAAAAAAAGATGCATTTTATTTAATTTCAAAGCTTATGGTTGTTTTGGTTTGGGTTTAAGCGTCCCAAATAATAAGAGGGGGAGACATGAACAAATTTTTTGACTTATTAACACGAGATGAACGATAACTAAAGTTTACATGAAAATATTTCGGGTTTCCGGGGTTCCGTTTGATCAAAAACGCGAAAAACGTAAATTATACGCTAAAACGTAAAAATAAGTATCGGAAGTGACCGTAAACTAAGAAACACTTAGAAAGATAAAATAATTCATATAATATCTAGACTAATCATAATCCAAAGTCGAAACGCGTCCGATGACGTTTTTCAGATTTACGCGGGTTAACTTCCCGGTAAACTTCCAGATTCAAACGTAACGTATAAAAGTAAAAAATAATGATTAGAAAAGTTTAAAATATTGACCTGAAATTTACAGTGTATGACACTACATGTCGTGCATACGTAGTTCACCTACTGCTCGCCTCAGGCTCTGACTCAGAATCTATCGACGAGTCCTCCTCAAGGTGTTATGCAGGGTAAGGATACAAAAAGTAGTTAAGTGTACGTCGCGACTCACTAGCGGAATCATTAGAGCGCGAAGACGATCCATGGGACATATTATGACTGTGATGGTGTCCATAATAACAAGGTGCTTAGGGACAATGTGACACTATAACGACAGTAACCGATGTAAATGCAAACTCAGAACACGAATGGATTAATCAAAATAAGCGTGATGTACTAAAATCAAATAGTAGACATCTAAAAGTATGCATTGTACGGTGCACATAATTCCTAGTATGCTTTTCAGTGAATAAAGTGGAAAGTCGGTTTTTAAACTCGTTTAAAATAATGACTATACCCATTGTTGCATGATACTCCCTAAATTAGAAATAGTTGATCAAGTTATGTCTAATTGAGGTCTAATGATGCAACCACTCGGACTAGTCAACTTATTTCATGTTCGGTGTTTTTAGAAAAGAAAATCATTTTGGTTATAGTTCGGATTTTTATTTTGGAAAAACCGGCGTTCTCTATAACCTTAGGCTCTGATTACCAATCTGTCACACCCCACCAAGGCGGAAACACTAGGTGTAACATATTAATAAACATCACACAAGATGATAGACAAAAACACCATACATGATTTAAATAAAGTAAAGTTATCTGAATTACAACATCTTCAAGAACAAGTTTAAAAGTACATAGGACATCATAAATTGTTTCCATCTGAACATGGATATTTCAAAAGACATGATCCTTGCAAATAGGTAGACATCTTGATAATGACTGAAATGCAAAGCACTAAGTTTCCACATTAGGAACATCACCTGAAAAGCATGATAAAAAGGGTCAACTATTGAAAATAGTTGGTGAGCTCACAGGATTTTGCACACAAGATATAGTTTTATAAATAGTAGATGTCCAAAATAGTATATCTAAATCAACATTTGATTTCCGAAAACATGTTGATAATCTAAAACGACACAAGTTTTCAAAGACAGTCCCCGTTACCGAGGTAACGTGACACAAATCCAATCAATATAAATGTATGCTATAGTGTTTATGTGATGCACTACTTAAACGCATTCAGCCTAACTGCTCCAACGTCCAAACATCTCGTGTACCAATCCTACACTCGAAACAAGTTGCAAGTTTGGCAAGCGTCATAACACAAGTCTTATGTTCTAGTACTATGCACCTCGTTTATGGTGGGAGTGAAGAGGGGCTAATCTCCTAATAGCGCTATCGATATGTACTAACGTCTTAATCCCGTTGAGGGGGATATAATGAGCTAAAAGTAGTGGCGGGTTCCAAGCATACAACAACATACATATCAAGTTCAAGTTCAAGTTCAACACATTTTCCAAGTTCAAATCAAGTTTGAGTATGCTCGAAAGTTTAACACATAAAAGTACAAGCATAGCAATTTAAATACAACACATCATGCTTTCCACCCCAAAATCGATTAAAACCGTAAAAAAGGGGTTGTGAGAAACTCACCTCAAAAGTTATAGCAAAACATGATTTCTCGGCAAATCACAAACAAGTAGGCAACCCAACGAAAGCGCACCCTTCTACCCAAGACCTAAAGTAAGTAAATAATACTTATTAGACTCTTAAAGATATGCTCGGACTCACTAAATATTCATTTGTTATGTCATTTATCAAGTTACTTCATAAAACACCATTTTCACATTAGAGGCGAAACCTTAAATCTGTCCTAAATTTTGAGTGCCATTACGGGTAGCATTTCATCAGGTTAATTATCTTTATAACTTTTTTTCCTTCTGATATATCTTATTATAATGTCTTTTGAGTCTTTTCATGGTTTTATAATTAATTTCTAGGTCTTTAACCCTTTCAAATGGTCTTGCCAAAAAAAAGGACCCCGTTATGGATAGGCTGCCTTGCCTTGATGACCATAGGGTCTTAACAACGAATATGGGATCCAAGTTTTTGGTGACATGTTTATCATATCATGAACTAACTACATCTAAAATTTTAGCTTCTGACATGGAGGTATAAGTGAGATACACTAAAACCTTGCACTCTAACAAATCTGGAACAAACTACTGTTTATTGGCCCATCTTGTCTTTCAAACAAGTTTTGATTGGCTTTTCCTTATTTCTAGTAGGTGATATTATAATGGTTGAGAAAATTTTCAAATTAGTTGAAGTTAGAATCTAAGAATATATCAAAAACTTGTTTTATGACCAAGTTTATGGTCATTGTAATGTTGACATAAAAAAATCAGCAAAATGCCTTGGACTTAGGAAGCCCTTCACATGCACTTTTTATATCTTCCCAAAACCCCAAACGACTAAGACAAACTCCCAATCTTGTGTTAGACATGTATTAAACTCATTCTTATATATATAATCTCAGTTGTTCTGTAACCACTCCTCAAAATGGGTTCGACGTGAAATTTACTTCATAGATCTATTAACACAAGAGATTCGAGAACGACCTTTAAAAGAGTCGTTTGAAAACTAATACATTGGATTTCATAAATGGTTTGTTACAAAAGCCCATAGGCTTAAAATGTTCAAGTTGAAAAGTAAAGATTTCACAACATACAACTATCCCTAACATGAATGCACGCAATTCTTTGTTGTGATATGACTTCAAAAGACGAACCATCAATGTACCCATGACTTGAACCCTTATTGACCTGAGAAATTGTTTAAACTATAGTCAAAAAATAATGTTGGTAAATTTTATAGGTTTATTAAATTTAATGAGCGGATAGCAAGATTTCCTGTAATAGAGGTACAAATACATATCACAAAAAATGTATTACGAAGTTGCACTAAGCTGCATGACACGAAGTAAAACAAATAACAATGTATGTATATCAAATACATATGAATGATTGTGCCCAATGTAGATGTTCAACCCGTAACATCTATGAATCCAAATGGTATACATTCGTCGTTTTCGGCCAATCGGTAAACTAGCAAGTGCTACTTGCCCGAACGGGGATGTTAATCCCAAATAGATCTATTCATATCATTCGCGCTTACAGTTTAGTAATTAACAGTTCATGATGATGGGCATAGTGGGTTATAGCTACTTAGGCAAACTCGTAATATTTGAATTAAAATGTACTTGCATCCATTTTGTAAAACAAACATGATCTCATCCCCGAGATTTGATAAATGGTTGAAAAGTGTAAGAAGGGGACTATAAACTCACCTTTATGATATAATCAGATAGCAATGAATATGAAGCGAGCAAGGTAAATGATGCACGCGAAAACAATACAAACTCTATCCGCTAACTAAATGAATAATACGCATATTACTAATCATGTATTATACTACAATGCATGCAATCTTGTCCTTAGTTGAGTTTGAGAAAATATTACTTGTTTAAAATTTAGTTATTCATGAAGATTGGCCAAATGTATCGGGTCATAATTTCTTACCATTAAACATGTAGATTACGATATCGGACATTTTAAAAAAAAAAACTAGGTCGTAGGTATTTCTCTAGCTAATTCAGTCGACACTTGGTTCGGTCTCTAAACGTGTTCAACACATGGACGAAGTTATAACAAAAATGAATTTAAAAGTTAAGTTTTCTTTATAAAATTTGGGGAACAAACGTGGAGTTTTAAAATCAAATTCTGAACTCGTCACTTAATGAAATTATAAACAAAAAGATGTTTTGAAAACTAGGCCATGTCGTCTATAACTTTCGTTATTTAAGTTTTGTCTAAAAATGTCGTTTAATATGTTAAAAACGTGGCCAAAGGGAGGGGGTCGCGACCCTATGAGCTAACAGTTTTAACTGTTGACATATGGGACAACAATACTAACTTTAAGCTTAGTTTTTAGATTCATTACGCAACCTTATGACAAACAAAAAATACATTTTTAAACAAGGCCAGGAGTACTACAATTCGCCTTTTATAAGTTTCGTGGTTAGAGGTCGATAGTTGGGTCAAAAACGATTGAAAGGGGAGGGGGTCGTGATTGCCAACAGTTTTAACTATTGAGTACACGACAGCAGAACTAACTTTAGTCCATATTTGCGAGTTCTTTTCTTAATCATTTTCCGTGATTCAAGTTGCTAAATAAAGCCTACCATGTCAACTATAAAACGCCCTTATTTGATGACTCTATGTCCAAGTTTAATTGGGTCGAAACAAAGCCTAAAGTCGACCCAACAGGACAGTCTTAACACAGTGTAAAATGACAGATTTTCGCCCAACTTTGGGACCTTCTAACTTCGTCGTTAATCGACAAAAACTAATGATTGCAGGGGCAAAATAAAGTATAATGTTATAAAATTTAATGGCATAAAACATTACTAATATTTTTCACATCTTTAATAATCACAAAATTATAAAAAACGTTCAACGTAAAATTCAACGTACACAAGTAATTAGTAGTAAATACTCATTCCACATTTATATCACTTAAAGGTATGAATAAATAAATGCTTAATGCATTTTATGATCAAAGGAAATTTTTATTCAACCTCACACTTTTATAAAATGTTGTAAACATTTTTATAAACATTACAAAACATTTTCTATAATTAAAAGAAATGTTTTATTCAAAATAAACATTTTGAATTTCAAATTTTCAGACCTAAAACGACTAGAAAATTTCCAGAAAATTCCCCCTACACAAAAGACAAATTGGGGAGCGCCTAGTCTAGGGCGGCCCCCTTAATTTTAAGGGGACCGCCCATCTATTTAAGGGGGCCGCCCATAGGTAGACGCTCCTCCAGTTTGTCCTATAAATACTGGACTTTTCCCTACTATTTTCTCACCTTTTGCACTCATTCTTTCTGATCTAAAACAGCCCACACATCTCATTAAAATCCTTTGATCATCTAATCATAAAGCTTTATTTCCAAGTGATCCAAGCTTAATTCCTCAAGTGCAAGAGAAGAATACTTTCATCATCAAGTAAAGAAGTATTACACCTCAAGTGTGTATTGCAATCTTGTTGCATCCATATCACAATTTGTAAATCATTTGTAAATCTTGTAAAGTTGTGTAGTAGATAAATCTTTGTGATCGTTGTAAGTATAGTTGAATTTAGTGATTCATCCAAGTTGTGATAGTTAGGTGTGAAAGTAGAAGTGAAGTAGTGAAGTAGCGGTGTGAAGAAAACTAAGGTGTGAAGAAGTTGTATAGTTGTGAAGTTGTGTTGTGAAGTCGTAAAAGTAGTGAAGAAGTCGTGATAGATTGGTTCTAGCTAAGATTAGAACTCGACATCTAGCTTAGTGCAGGAAATTGATATAAGCGAAAGTTGTGTACGGTTTTCTCCGCATAAGGGAGTTTGTTGACATAGTGAAGAAAACTCTCGAGTTTGGTGCTCGAGGAGTGGAGTAGGGCGAAGAGGTGCTTCGTTACAGAACCACTATAAATTCTCGCGTTGTGGTTTGATTGTTCTTACTCTTATCTCTTGCCTTACCTTATTTGCTTATACTATCATATTAATTGTTTAGATAAGTATATAGTTTATATTGTGCAAGTGTTGAATTCACATAAAGTCGAATCTAAGTTTTTATTAACAAACATAAACATTAAATTAAAAAGTGGTAAACTATTCAACCCCCCTTCTA
This sequence comes from Tanacetum coccineum, assembly GCA_026074375.1. Lineage (NCBI taxonomy): Eukaryota > Viridiplantae > Streptophyta > Magnoliopsida > Asterales > Asteraceae > Tanacetum > Tanacetum coccineum. Next base: position 23,701 of record BQNB010063393.1, on the reverse strand, counting down.
GTTTTCCACAATTGGTATCAAGAGCCACGTCAAACAAGATTTTTAAAATAAATTGTATTTTAAAACTTGAATCGATCTATGGAATCGGAAAAATATTTAGAAGGGCAATCTATGCAAAGACCACCACTATTTGAAAGTGATGGATTTATTTATTGGAAAAATAGATTCGAAACTTATGTGAAGTCAAAAGATCTAGATCTTTGGCATGTTATTACCGATGGTGATTTTCCTCCTATTCAAAATAATCCTGAAACTAAAAAGGATGAAGTTGTACCTTTTCATAAACAAAACGATGATCTTAAAAAGAAACATGCAAAAAATAATGAAGCTAAAATGGTAATTTATAATGCTTTGCCACGTAAAGAATACGAAAGAATTTTTATGTGTCAAACCGCAAAAGAAATTTGGGATACTTTGTTAATCACTCATCAAGGTAATAATCAAGTCAAAGCTAACAAAATAGATCTTCTTGTTCAACAATATGAACAATTCACGATTCCGGAAGAGGAATCAATAGATAATGCATTTGCTAAATTTAACACTATTATTACTAGTCTAAAAGCACTTGATGAAGGATTTTCTAGCAAGAATTGTGTTAGGAAATTTCTTAAGGCATTACATCCAAAATGGCACGCAAAAGTCACGGCAATTGAAGAATAAAAGAATCTAACGACTCTATCACTTGACGAACTCATTAGAAATTTAAAAGTTTATGGAGAAGTAATTAAGAATTAGTGATGATGATAGCTCAACCTCCGATAGTGAAGATGAAGAATACGCCATGGCCGTAAGAGACTTCAAGAAATTCAATAAAAGACGAGGACGATTCGTAAGACAACCACATGAAGAAAGAAAATCATTCCAAAGAAATAAAGACGACAAAAATGGCAAAGACGAAAGAAAATGCTTTAAGTGTGGAGATCCAAATCATCTCATCGGAGAATGTCCGAAACAATCAAGATATCAAAATCAAAATGCGTTTGTTGGAGGATCTTGGAGTAATAGCGACAAAGATGAAGAGGAAAAGACAAATGACGAAAAGTGTCTTATGGTTAAAGCTTCAAATGAGGTACTTTTCGAAACCAAATACTTTAGTGATGACCAATCATTACTAGACGAAAATGACTTAGTTAGTGAATATAGTAGACTATGCAAATTAGGACTAAAAGTCATGGCTAAAAATAAAACTCTAAAACAAGCTAAAATAGAATTAGAAAATGAAGCACTAGAATTAAAAGATAAATTATCTAGGTTAGAAAAAGGTAAGGAAGTAATTGAAGAATGTAAATTATGTCAAGAACTTAAGCTTGAAAATGAGAAGCTTAGAAATGAAATATCTAGGCTAAATCAATTTAATAATAGTAGTCACTCACTTAAGAAAATAATAAGTTCTCAAAAGACTTCCGGAGATAAATCCGGATTAGGTTTTAATTTTACCAAAGGATCACCTAGCGAAACCAAACAAGTAAAGTTTGTAAAAGCCCAAGAAGTTGAGTCGAAAGAAAAATTGATAGAATCAAACCCAAAATTTATACTTATAAATAATACTAAAATTCCTATTGCAAGTGATGATGTGGAAAAACGTTTTTACAAACCCTCCTTAAATCCCGGAGTCGGATTTACTAAACCCACAATGAGGTCTAAAACACCTCCTCCGAGAAGAAATGAAAACTCTCATCCTCGTTCCAAAACACCTCAACCTAGGAGAGACCAAGGTAGACCAAATTACTCTAACACTAATCACACAATGTGGAATCATCCACATCAACCAAGCTTTACTCAATGTGGAAGATGCTCACCGTGCATGTGTTCGAATCAAATGCAAAACATATGCGGAAACAATAACTTCGGATACATGAAACGTTGGGGACCAAATGGCTAAGCCATCACAACCTTTGAAGTAGTGTGCTCTCTACAAACATTCTTTGTCTCCGGATTAAGGAATTCATGATAAGGTTCCCATGAACCCTTATCATTTACATCATGAAGACATTAATGAAGATAATTCTAAAGACTAAGGTACGTCTCACTTTTCATATTCGTAGAATATAGATTATAAGTAAATGTCTATGTGACTATGATGTTGTAGTGTAATTAGTTCTTAGAAAATAATGTAGTCTCTAGAAATACCATTTGTTGGTTTTCTAGCTTTGAAGAGATTAGTTCACTATGAACTATTCTTTCGTGTAGATTATTGTTATACATCTACAAAATGGAAATCTTCTATGACCACATAGCAAACTCACGTAGACGAAGAAGAGCAAGCTAATGGTTAACAATTAACATAGAAGTAGGATTAGTCGCATGAAGATCATAGACACACTATGGATGAAACAAACTCCCTTCGACCTCGACGATCGCCTCGGATCCGTGTCAACCATCATCCACGTCTATCGGAATCAACTTGTTGAAATTTTCAACTACGTCTTATTATTTCATTATCTTCGCTATCCATTCTCGTCTCATCTCAAATCGAATATACTAATTGTCTTTTTGAAGAAATTAATCCCTCCTTCTTGCAAGAAATTTCATCTCTAAATCACCTCTCGAATTGACGTCTTGATTATCTCGTCCGAAATAGTCAAAGAAACTTTTTAATTAAACAAAGGGTTAATTAATAATTGTCAATAATCATTCTCACAAAAACTGGCCAAAAATCGAAGAAATTTTTTTTTCTCAGAGGGCGGCCCCCTTAAAATTAAGGGGACCGGCCGTATAAAATGGGCGGCCCCCTTAATTAATTAAGGGGACCGCCTATCTGGAAAAACAAACACCCCCTTTCTGTCGAAATTATATACCCAAACTTCATTTTTTTCTCCTTCTTCCCTCTGCCTGCTGTGAACGAACCACCCACACCAAAAACTTCAAAAATCAAACCCCAAATCATCAAATTAACCAAAATTCGCAAGGGGAAATTACTAACAAGTCAATCAACAACATCCATTGTAAGCTTTTTTTTTAACCTTCTTTTGTTTAATCTCGTCCAATTTTGTTCTTAATCAAAATTGGGTATTTTTGATTATTTTCATAATTTTCGTTTGGTCTAGGAATTCAATAACTACAATGATACCCGTAGTCATAGGAACATTACAACCTTGATAGGATTGAATCAAAACACTAATTGAGTCACAAAATTTTTTTTTTGGTTCGAAATATTTATAAATATACATACATATTTTTTTTAATTTTAAAATTAAGTTTATACATTGTTGATTCATGCCAAAAACATGTTAAAACAACATTATTTTGCCCATCAAAACGTACATTCCTAAATGTATACTTTTCGAATCAATAGAAAATGTGTTATAAGATTAAAGGGATGTTAGGCCTAGTTCTTAGGATCAATTTTTAGAGTCGAAATGACCATCACCATAGTTTTGTCACTTGTATAAACACTTAACTAACTTGTATAAGTCATCAAGATATATAATTCATATATATATTGATATATTTTGTGATTGGTATAAAATAAAGGGGCGTTTGGTTTAACTTTTTAAAAAAAACATGATTTTTGAATAAAAACAAACACTACTTAACTTTTATCAAGTCAAAAATAATAAACTTATACTTGTCAACATGATATATACTTGACGTATAGTTTTTGACAAGCTTAAACTAATTCCATGTTAATAAGGGAGTGTTTGGTTCATGGTCTTGGTGTTGAAATATATAACTAATATATATTATTCGACATCTTAGATTAAGTCAAAAATAAATTAAGGAACATATGGATAACTTCTTAGGTTTTTACTTTTAGAATCGAAGTAATCCTGGTTCCACATTTATCATTATACAAAAATTCATTTTATTTGATATTTTTTTGTAACGTTTTATGTTGTTGATAACTTGTTTAGGTGACAAAATACCGAAAGCTACTACAACCGATATATCTCTCACTAAATCCTACATACCAAAAGTATCCAAAATTCCCGGCATCTCCCCTACCATTGCCCAATTCTACAAACCTATTGAAAACCGCAACATTCACGAAGGTCGTGTTGTTGATCAAGCTTACTACAAATCCAACAACATCGAGCGTCTTTTCACTAACATTCGTTTCAATTGTCTCTTTCAAATCAACGAACCGATTGTTCCAAGATTTATTCTTGATTTCTATAGTCAAGTCACGGTACAAACCGATGAATATGGCTATCTTGTTATCTCCTTTATGATTCAACACGAATTCATAACTCTCACTCTCGCTCAATTCGGTCAAATTCTCAAAATTCCATACAATGGTCAAGCCGTTTTTACAAACGAATGGGATCTTGCATCTCTTGAGTATTCTCGAGAAACCGAGGGACCATATTGCACCGATCTTCCAACTCCCGACGACATTCGTCGACTTCTTGAATTGGAACGTGTCATGGTAGACCGTACCATTAAAAGTCAAACGGTCTCTCTCAATCCAAATCAAATTCTCACCAAAGAATTAAGCCCCGACATGAAGCAATGGGAAGAGCTCATTAGAGAAAATGTGTTCGGACTAGGAGGACATCGGGATCATCTTCCCGCTTGTCTTGCTCACATGTTGTATTGTGTTGTTGCCGAAGAACAATATAATCTTGCTTATTTTTTCGTCAAAAGAATCCAATGTGCTAGATATATTCCAACCGCCAATCTTTCGTATGGCATGTTTCTTACTCGTCTTTATCGACACATCATGGAAACATATCCTCATCTTGACAATGGCATTTATGACATTGTTGATCGAGGCATGCGTCCTCTTGCCCTAAAACAAACTCGACAACCTCGAAGTGATCGTGGCAAGGCACCCATTCGTATCTTCTTCATCTGTCTCATCATCAAGCACTCATCTCATCCAACCCTCATCACGATATTGATGATTGATCGATTGAGATGTCCAAACTTCTCGTGCAAGTACTCCATCTCCTACCACCTACCTTAACTCTCTTGATCCTCTCAACTACCAAAACTACCAAATGCCTTCCGCTTCTGAACAAACCGATGAAACTCTCTTTGAACGACAAACCGCCTTGCTCAACCAAACGCAACAAATGCATAAGGAGATGCGTGGAGGTTTCAAATCATTTGGAAAGGCACTAAAAGGAGTGTTTAGCAAGAAGAAGAAATGAAGACATAAGGATTGATGTGAGCTAGATGGCTAAGTGTAGTTTAAGACAATTTTTAACTTAATTATGTGTATGTTATTAACAACTTGTGTGGTGATCATCCGATGTATTCGGAAAGACTTATGTGTTGGTTATTTTTAGGTACTTGTTTGCTATGATGACTTAAACTTTTGGTTGTTTTATTAAATCAACTAGTTGTGCCACTTTGGTTTCATAATTTAATGTGTTTATTACATGTTATATGATTAAATGTGCTCATAAAACTCAATAGGGCTTGCTGCAAATAAACCACCAAAACAGAAATACTCTCACAAAAATCTGAGAAAAATTGTTTTTCTGTGAAAAATGGAACCAACAGAGGGCGGCCTCCTTAATTCAACACGGGCGGCCCCCTTAATTTTAAGGGGACCGCCCCCTATTTAAGGGGACCGCCCTAGTATTTCACGGGTAAAACAGTATTTTTTCTATTTTTGACCCTCTTTTACCTAGTCTCAGCTATCTTTGCCCAGAATGCTCGAACACAATTTGGAATAATCTTTACTAGTTCAAACCCATTCCATTTTCAAACCATTTCCTTCCCATAAATTCCCTCTAAATGATCACCTCCAACACACCTTCTTCATCATTCATCAACCATTATCAACATCCATGACATCCACTAGAGCCTCCATTTCCAAAGCCTCCAAGAGACCAAAAATCAACATTATTCCACCAAAATAATTGTTTGTGGGTTTAACCCATGATGACACAAAAACTCTATCACACACACTTCAACTATCATCACCTAGTGCTCCTAATGCACCCTCCAAAACACCATCAACCAAAGATACTTCCTCATCCTCAATTGACTACATACCCAAATCACCAACCTAATCAACATCACTTTCACCTAATGGTTACTTGAACTCACCAACATCTCCTCCTCCAAGAGTGTATCCACCACCTCCAACTCAAGAAAATGCATCAATGGACATCACTCTCACCCTTTTACCAATTACCCTACTTGATGTCCAATTTGATACTCCATCACCCTCACCACCTATCTTTGGTCATCCCATTCCTTGGAACCTTCTTGAGGCACATGGAGATTCATGTTTGTGTTGCATTCACAATCGTACTCTCATATTTGGATTGATAGATGAACTCCAATATATGTTTTCATATATTGAACATATGCTCTCATAACCACCAACAACCATCATCCCACCACCTCCATCATTTTCCCCGAACTAAACATACTCTATGTTTAGTTTCTCAAATAATTGTCCATCTACCATTTTGCAAGCAAGTCCTATAGAGCTTTACTAGTTATTGGACTTTTTGTAGTTTAAAAATTTCATGAATGTTAGCATGTTATTTTCCTTATGTATGCATGAGTGTGGTTCACACACTATTTTACTTTTAATGGATGATTATTGTTGGTTGCATTATTATTATGTTATATTTTTTCCTTCTTGCTACATGTTAGAAATATTTGTATTGTTCTAACTCGTTTTTGTAGCCATAAAACCATAGCTTGATTCCTTGATGCCCGCAAACGAGGGGGAGCACACATCAAGAGGGAGCATTTATTTTGTCGATTTTACTAGCAATTATCGACGATGCCTTTTTGATTCTACAAAAAGGGGGAGAAATGTCATAAAACTCACTAAATACTTGTTTAAAAATAATTTTACATTTAATGAGTTTAAATTTTGTAATCATCAAAAAGGGAGAGATTGTTGATAGAAATAATGCCTAAAAACATTATTAATATTTTTCACATCTTTACGTTTTGATAATCACAAAATATAAAAACGTTCAATGTAAAATTAAACGTAAACAAGTAATTAGTAGTAAATTTTTATTTCGAAAATTATATCACTTAAAGGTATGAATAAATAAATGCTTAATGCATTTTATGATCAAATGAAATTTTTATTCAACCTCACACTTTTATAAAAAAATATGTAAACATTTTTAATAAGAGAAAACTAACAATTTTTTGGATCTACCATCTTTACAGGGAATAACACTTTTGGTCCATTTTTTTAAAAATTCTGCGGGTATTAAAGAGCCAAAACCCGATTATCCTTTTCCACATTTGAGCCAAATCAAACAATATTTGGTTCATATTATGAGCAAACACAGAGTAATCCATTTTCACCATTTGAGCCAAATCAGATTTAACGAAATTGTTAGATTTGGCTCAAATGTGTTTCATTTCAAAAATTATATCACTTAAAGGTATGAATAAATAAATGCTTAATGCATTTTATGATCAAAGAAAATTTTTATTCAAACCTCATACTTTTATAAAATGTTGTAAACATTTTTATAAACTTTACAAAACATTTTCTACAATTAAAAGAAATGTTTTAATCAAAATAAACATTTTGAAATTCAAATTTTCGGACCTAAAACGGCTAGAAAAGTTCTAGAAAATCCCCCCTACACAAAAGACAAACGGGGGAGCCCCTAGTCTAGGGCGGCCCCCTTAAATACACGGGCGGCCCCCTTATCTTTAAGGGGACCACCCACCTATTTAAGGGGACCACCCATAGGTAGACGCTCCTCCAGAATGTCCTATAAATACTGGACTATTCCTCACTATTTTCTCACCTTTTGCACTCATTCTTTCTGATCAAAAACAGCCCACACATCTCATTAAAATCCTTTGATCATTTAATCATAAAGCTTTATTTCCAAGTGATCCAAGCTCAAATCCTCAAGTGCAAGAGAAGAATACTTCCTACCATCAAGTGAAGAAGTATTACACCTTTGTGTGTTGTTGCAATCTTATTGCATCCATATCATAACTTGTAAATCATTTGTAAATCTTGTAAAGTTGTGTAGTTGTTAGATCTTGGTGATTATTGTAAGTATAGTTGGATCTTGGTGATCTTTCCTAGTAGTGTTAGTTAGGTGTGATTATAGTAGTGGCTTGGTGAAGTAGTGGTGTGAAGAAAACTAAGGTGTGAAGAAGTTGTGTAGTCGTGATCAAGTCGTGAAGCAAAGTTGTGTAGTGAAGTTGTGGTAGATTGGTTCTAGCTAAGATTAGAACTCGACATCTAGCTTAGTGTCGGAAATCAAGATAAGCGAAAGTTGTGTAAGGTTTTCTCCGCCATAAGGGAGCTTGTTGACATAGTGAAGAAAACTCTCGAGTTAGGTGCTCGAGGAGTGGAGTAGGGCGAAGAGGTGCTTCGTTACCGAACCACTATAAATCCTCGCGTTGTGGTTTGATTGTTCTTACTCTTATCTCTTGTCTTACATTATTTTCTCATACTATCCTATTAATTGTTTAGATAAGTATATTGTTCATATTGTGCAAGTGTTGAATTCACATAAAGTCGAATCTAGAATTTTTACAAACACTTTAAAACCTTAAATTAAAAAGCGGTAAACTATTCAACCCCCCTTCTAGTTTTCCACAATTGGTATCAAGAGCCACGTCAAACAAGATTTTTAAAATAAATTGTATTTTAAAACTTGAATCGATCTATGGAATCGGAAAAATATTTAGAAGGGCAATCTATGCAAAGACCACCACTATTTGAAAGTGATGGATTTATTTATTGGAAAAATAGATTCGAAACTTATGTGAAGTCAAAAGATCTAGATCTTTGGCATGTTATTACCGATGGTGATTTTCCTCCTATTCAAAATAATCCCGAAACTAAAAAGGATGAAGTTGTACCTTTTCATAAACAAAACGATGATCTTAAAAAGAAACTTGCAAAAAATAATGAAGCTAAAATGGTAATTTATAATGCTTTGCCACGTAAAGAATACGAAAGAATTTTTATGTGTCAAACCGCAAAAGAAATTTGGGATACTTTATTAATCACTCATCAAGGTAATAATCAAGTCAAAGCTAACAAAATAGATCTTCTTGTTCAACAATATGAACAATTTATGATTCCGGAAGAGGAGTCAATAGATAATGCATTTGCTAAATTTAACACTATTATTACTAGTCTAAAAGCACTTGATGAAGGTTTTTCTAGCAAGAATTGTGTTAGGAAATTTCTTAGGGCATTACATCCAAAATGGCGCGCGAAAGTCACGGCGATTGAAGAATCAAAGAATCTAACAACCTTACCTCTTGACGAACTAATTGGAAACTTGAAAGTTTATGAAGAAGTAATAAAGAAAGATTTCGAAACGGTCAAAGGCAAGAAAGAACAAAGTAGATCTCTTGCATTAAAGGTGAAAAAGGAAGTAAGTGATGAAGATAGCTCAAGCTCCGATAGTGAAGACGAAGAGTATGCTATGGCCGTAAAGGAATTCAAGAAATTCTTCAAGAGACGAGGAAGATTTGTAAGACAACCACGAGGCGATAGAAAAACATTCCAAAGAAGTAGAAATGATGGTTATGGTAAAAGTGAAAGAAAATGTTTTAGATGTGGTGATCCAAATCACCTCATTGGAGAATGTTCAAAGCCGCCAAAGAACAACGATCAAAGAGCATTTATTGGAGGAGCATGGAGCGACAATGGAGAAGATGAAGTGGAAAAGACTAAAGATGAAACTTGTCTTGTAGCTCAAGCGCCCGATGAAATATGCTTAGGAATAAACTTGGAACCCGATGAGTGGATTAAAGATAGTGGATGCTCAAAACACATGACCGGTAATCGAAAGTTGTTTTCTTCATACAAAGCGTACAACGGAGGAAACGTAATTTTTGGGAGCAACTTGCGCGGTAAAATCATAGGCAAAGGTACGATTTCTCAAGACTCCCTAATAATTGAAAATGTTGAGCACGTAGATAACTTAACATATAACTTGCTTAGTGTAGGTCAAATATGTGATAATAAATGCAAAGTAATATTTACCGAACACGATAGCGAAATAATCAAAGACGAAAAGGTTATAGGTAAAGGAATTAGGAAAGGAGGAATATATGTAATGAAACTAGGAAATAAACCGGAAGACAAAATATGCCTTGCAACATTAGACGAAAACTCCACACTATGGCATAGGAGATTAGGTCACGCTAATATGCAACTAATTCAATCATTAGCATCTAAAGAATTAGTTAGAAATCTACCCAAACTTAAATACGACCGACATTTTTGTGATGCTTGCAAAATTGGAAAGCAAGCTCATGCAAGTCACAAGGCTAAAAATATAGTTTCAACAACTAGATGCTTAGAACTACTTCACATGGATTTGTTTGGCCCTTCCGCCATACGAAGCTATGGAGGGAATCGTTATACCTTAGTAATCGTAGATGACTATTCTCGATTCACATGGACTAGATTTTTAGCAAATAAAACTGAAGCCTTTGAAAAATTCAAAATATTTAGCAAAATGATCCAAAACAAATTAGGATGTTCCATTGTATCAATTAGAACGGATCATGGTCGGGAATTTGATAATGAAGTACAATTCGGAAACTATTGTGATTTAAATGGGATATCTCACAATTTTTCCGCTCCTCGTACTCCACAATCAAATGGGGTAGTAGAAAGAAAAAATCGCACTCTACAAGAAATGAGTAGAACCATGTTAAACGAACAATCCATTCCTCAAAAATTTTGGTGTAATGCGGTCGATACGTCAACCTATATAATTAATAGAGTTTCCATTAGACGTATTTTAGGAAAAACTCCATACGAGTTGTTAAGAGGTAGGAAACCAAACCTTAACTATTTTAGAGTATTCGGAAGTAAATATTTTATTCTTAATACAAAAGATTACCTCATCAAGTTCGACCCAAAGTCATACGAAGGTGTCTTCCTAGGATATTCGCAAAATAGTAAAGCTTACATAATACTTAATGTTAGCCCTAAAATATGGTGACTAATCCGGAATTACATTTATCATTTATATTCGTGTCGGGTTAGTTTAGCTAGTCAAGCCTGAGACTATAAATACCCCCTCCATACTTCCATGGAGGGGTAGAAGTTCACATTTGTAAAAGTGTGAGTGTGTGTTTTCTTGGTTTTCTCTCAACCGCACACACAACTTCCCATTTCTTATCCTTTCTCTCTAATAAACCTGGCTCTGATACCAAATGATAACATTAGATTCACCCTTATAACACAAGATCCGGAGGCATGGTAAAGTGAAACAATGATGCTTCCGAGAGTTCGCAACCATCATGGGGGAAAATATGTACATCCGGGACTTAGTTGACTTTGATGTTACCATGTCAACTTCCAGGGGGAAGTAATGTATACTACTTTACTTAGCATGATTTATGAAGTATACAGCATAGGTGAGAAGAATTGATGTTGATTTCTCGCATGCACCCCTAAACGAATATTCACCAAGCCCAAATGACAAGAAGTAGTGGTCGTTGGTGTGGTTTGACTTCTAAAAAATTCCGCTGTGCACTTTGATGACAAGTAGAAGATTGTTCAAGCTACATCAATGTTTTAGAATCTGCTCAAGATAGGGATGTTGGTTTGGGGGGAAGCTGATTCAGAAACTTTGCCAAAAAGGAGTCTATGAAGAAAGCTTTTCAAGACATGCTGCATGAGTTGGGGGGAAGTTAATCCAACTCATGCATACTACAATGGTTCCTGTACAAGTAAAGACACAGAAGATCCAAGCTGGAGTACAAGTTTCAAGACAAGGAGTACTCAGAAGACATCTTCAGCTCTGGAAGCGCTTTGGAAGACTTTATTTGTGTTGTATTTGTACCTGATAGGAACATTGTAAGTAATTCCGTATGTCCACATATTGGGGGAAGATTGTTAGCCCTAAAATATGGTGACTAATCCGGAATTACATTTATCATTTATAGTCGTGTCGGGTTAGTTTAGCTAGTCAAGCCCGGGACTATAAATACCCCCTCCATACTTCCATGGAGGGGTAGAAGTTCACATTTGTAAAAGTGTGAGTGTGTGTTTTCTTGGTTTTCTCTCAACCACACACACAACTTCCCATTTCTTATCCTTTCTCTCTAATAAACATGGCTCAATTTATCTTTCACTTTACCATGCCTCTGGATCTTGTGTTCTAAGGGTGAATCTAATGTTATCACTTAATAAACAAACAACGAGGTTAGTAAAACAAAATCCATAGGCAATGATCTTGAAAGATGATACTCCTCCCCCGCCTAGGATATTCGCAAAATAGTAAAGCTTACATGTAACTTTTGATGAAACTCCTCCCCCGCCTAAAACATCACCATTGGAAGATGTTGAGTTAGTCGAAGAAGAAGCTATTGAGGTTAGTAAAACAAAACCCATAGGTTAGACGACATTCCAATAATGTGTGATAACAAAGGGGCTATAGACTTAAGTAAGAATCCTGGACAAAACACATTGAGATTCGCCATTACTTCCTTCGCGATAATGTTCAAAAAGGAAATATCTCTATAGAAAATGTCTCATCGAAAGACAACATAGCCGATATTCTAACTAAACCACTTAAACGTGAGCCATTTAACTACTTACATCTAGGTCTAGGAATGATGGAACAAATTGATTAAGTTTTCGGCATAATAAAGAAATGATAATCATCAATGAACCATTTGTCAAAAATCTGAGAAAATTTTTTCTCAACAGGTGGTGGCCTCCTTAATTCATAAAGGGCGACCCCCTTAATTTTAAGGGGACCACCCAGACTTTAAGGGGACCACCCACCTGACTGACAATTTTTTTTCTCTCTGTGTTTAGGTTTCTATTTTACATAAAAACACAAGATTGGGAAAAGTTTATAAGCAAAGTTTTATTTATTCTTCTATTTAAATGCATATCTCATTATACATACATTCAATAGTCCCAGTCTATTATTTTCTAAAAGGTTTTTCTCACAACTAGGAACACATGAAAATCAATTTTCACATATTGTTGAGATATGCTAAAAACATTTTTCACATATGCATAATGTTCTCTTACTTGTTGTCAAAAGTATATAATTTAATATATATTTTCAACAATCTTTGTGAGCAAAGTTAAATCAAGGAGATTGGGTTTTATTCTTAGGTTTTACATGTCTTAGTGTCGAAATAATCGCTACTCCACATTTGTCGCACTTAGGCACACACTAGGATTTGCATAAAAGTTTGGTTTGTTTTTAACTTAACCCCCTTGTCAAGATAAATTATTTGTGCATTATATCTAGTTACTATTTTATATGCTCTTCACTCTTTTGGTTTTCAATTCATATATGATTATATGCCAAAATTATGTGAAATAGTTTTATCCTACAACTTGTCATATATATGTAGAATGTTGAATGCTTAATTGCTATGTGCTACAAAATCTTAATTGCCATAAAAGGATGGACTTGCTGCAAATTAACCACTAAAACAGAAACCCTCACACAAATTTTTTTTAAGAAAAATCGATTTTTGGGAAATCTGGGAAATAGCAGTAGGCGGCCCCCTTAATTCATAAAGGGCGGCCCCCTTAATTTTAAGGGGACCGACCCCTAATTAAGGGGACCGGCCTAGGCAAACACGGGTAAAACAGTATTTTCACCTCCCTTTAACCAAATACCCTCTAGACTTAGCTACTGTTTCCCTAAATTCACAAACATTTCTTGGATTTGATCCTTTAAATGTTCATTCTTCCCAATTTAAACCTTTCCTCCACTATAAATACACTCTCAATCATCATCATCACAATCATCCTCATCAATGACATCTCCTAACAAACCTACAGTCCAAACCATTCAGGGTGCCAAAATGTGTGTGTAAACCTATTTGGAGAAGAAACCAAACCTTTGCAAACACATCTGATGTTCTCATTGCTACTTCACTAATGCCAAAAACCACTCTCTCCTCATTATGAAACCACTTCAAGAAACAATCACCCCAATCAAGCATTACTAAATCCTTACATCAAGGACACTAACACATCACCACAAGTTGTCTCACATCCTCCATATCCATCCTAACCCATCAATTCACATGTTACTCACACTCAAGCTCCACCTCAAAGTGACACCAATAACACACACCACCTCTATTCCAAGTAGAGAAAGCCTAATTGATGACATTAATCAACTTCAAGACCTATCAAACCTCTTAGCCATGCATCTATCTAAATAACAAAACAACATTGCCTCATCACCTTACTCTCGAAACCTACCACACACCCTCAACATTAACCAAGTTGAAACCAATGTTGGGTATTACCCTTGTTGCATTTTCACCCAAAAACAATTCCTTGCTTTAAGTGAGGATATCAATTGAATTGAATTCCTCCTCACTCGACCTTATCCACCACCTAGAGTTCAAAGAGATTATCCCTCCACAACCGCCTCCACTCCAAACTCTCCAACCAACTAATCTCGTAATATGCCTCCAAATAATCGTCAATTGTGTCGCAAGCAAGTCAAAAAATCCTTCTATGGCTAATTAGGATTTTTATTTATGTATTAATATGCTTCTAAAGCATATTTGTTTTTCTATTTATGTATGCTTGTGTGTTGTTCACACACACTGTCCTAAATGAATGAAGTATATGTTGCTTTGATGTTTGCTTGCACTTGTCATATTTTTCCTTCCTTCTTGCTAATTGTTAGAATTATTTGTATTGTTCTAACTCGTTTTTGGAGCCAATAAACCATAGCTCGATTCCTTGGTGCCCTCGAACAAGGGGGAGCACACATCAAGGGGGAGCATTTATTCCATCGATTTAACTAGCAATTCTCGACGATGTCTTTTTGATTCTACAAAAGGGGGAGTAATGAATGATAACTCACTTATACTATATTGTTTAAAATAATTTTACATTTAATGAGTTTAAATTTTCTAATCATTAAAGGGGGAGATTGTTGATAGAATATAATGCCTAAAAATATTACTAATATTTTTCACATCTTTACGTTTTGATAATCACAAAATATAAAAAAGTTCAATGTATATTTAACGTAAACACGTAATTGTGTAAATTTTCATTTTCGAAATTTATTATCACTTCAAGGTATGAATTAAATAAATTGACTAATGCATTATATGATCCAAAGGAATTTTTATTTAACCTCACACTTTTATAAAAATGTTGTTACTTTTTTATAAAACACTACAAAATCATTTTCTACAATTAAAAGAAATGTTTTATTCAAAATACATTTTGAAATTCTCAATTTTTAGTACCTATAACGGTAGAAAAGTTCTAGAAAATTCCCCCTACACAAAAGACAAACTTGGGAAGCCCTAGTCTAGGGCGGCCCCCTTAGTTTTAAGGGGACCGCCCACCTTTTAAGGGGACCGCCCATAGATTGACACTCCTCCAGTTTGTCCTTGAAATTACTAGAACTTTCCTCATATTTTCTCACCTTTTGCATCATTCTTTTGTTATAAAAACTACCCAAATCTCACTATAATCCTATGCTCCATTTTCAATCATAAAAAACTTTGTTTCTAAGTGATCCAAGATCAATTCCTCAATTGCAAGAGAAGAATACTTTCATCATCAAGTGAAGAAGTATTACACCTCAAGTGTATATTGCAACCTTGTTGCTTTCATATCACATATTTGTAAATTAATTTTATATCTTGTATTTGTATGTAGTAGCTAGATCTTAGGGATCTTTGTAAGTATAGTTAGATCGTGGTGATCTTACCAAGTAGTATTAGATAGTTGTGATATAAGTAGTGTGGTGAAGTGAAGTCTTGAAGTTGTAAAGAAGTCTTGAAGTTGTGAAGAAGTCGTAAAGTTGTGAAATCGTAAACAAGTCATGAAGTTGTGTTGTGATAGATTGGTTCTAGCTAAGATTAGAACTCGACATTTAGTTTGTGTCTTAAATCGATGTAAGCAACGTTGTGTACGGTTTTCTCCCCCATAAGGGAGTTTGTTGACATAGTGAAGAAAACTCTCGAGTTAGGTGCTCGGGGAGTGGAGTAGGGCGAAGAGGTGCTTCGTTACCGAAATACTATAAATCCTCGCGTTGTGGTTTGATTATTCTTACTCTTATCTCTTGTCTTACTTTATCAATTCATATACTTATATTGTTCATATTGTGCAAGCATTGAATTCAAAAAAAGTCAAATCTAAATTTTACAAACAAACATAAACCTTAAATCAAAAAGCGGTAAACTATTCAACCCCCTTCTAGTTTTCTACAGATATATTAAAAATTTAGACTAATTATCCAAGTTTTTCAACATGCCATCAAAAATCAATTTTGAAAAATTAAAGGTTATGTTTGTGGCCAAGCAAATGATAGCAGTGGCTATGTTGCTACTAAATTGATCCCAATCAGTTTTCTTAGCACTCGAACAATGAAGGATGGTTTGGATCAAAAACCTCCATTAAGGGGAAAAGTGTCCCTTTTGAAAAGTTAATCTGTCAGAATTGGAGACATACCCCATAAGAGTAAGTTGCTTAAAAAATTTAGTATTAGGTAATGTACTAATACCATCAAAATCTTCTAACTTTTGATACCTCCTTATAGATGCTTCAGTAATAGTCTTAACTCTCCCATTAATGGTAGCAGTTATTTCCATCTCTTTATTCTCAGATGTGCTTACAGAAGCAGTTTGCCAAAACTGATAAATGAGTGAAACATAGATGGTTGGATTTTCAGTAAGAGCATACTTAATATGAGTAGAATTGAGAAAATCTACTGTCTGATGAAATCCTTTCACTTCCATTTGGTTTTTTCAGAAGGGACACTTAGTGTGTTTGTCATAGAAGTCAAAATTCTCGCCATTCGATTTAGAAAAGTGGGAATAGGGTTCTGGGTTATGATTGTGGATGAGAGTATGTATGTTTGGTAAAGGTAATTGAGATAATAGAGAGTACTTAAGGTTTTTGATTGGACCGACTGAATAAAATTGAGTATTTATCTTGAAGAAATCTTGAGATATAAAGAAAGTTCAAGATTTATCCAAATCAAGGAAACCTATAAGCAAAGTAGTTGGCGGAAATATCTCAACGGCTATCTTTAATTAATGAACAGCTATTATGCCTCAAACAGTACTAACGGTCAACCAACAGTATTAAGTTTAACCTAACAGTACTAACTTTAAGCCTAGCCGTATTAACTTTACCCAGCAGTATTAAGATATGCCTGGCAGTACTAACTTAATACTGGCAGTATTAAGTTTATGCCTGGCAGTATCAACTCTAATTTTGTTCCAACAAGCATTTCCATCATAAATTTAAATTCTCATAAGCTCTCTTTCTGTTTTTCAGCTCACTATATCTCTCATTTCTTTTTCTCACCAATTTACTCTTTCTGTTTTTATATCACACAACTCTCTTTCTGTTTTTCATCTCACTATATCTCTCATTTCTTTTTCTCACCAATTCACTCTTTCTGTTTTTATACAATGTTCCATCAATTCCATTAGTTTCATGCTGTCCTATCCACTTCCAAGTGTGTAAACTCTTGAGAGAGGTGGGTCATTGGACCATTTAGATGTAGTCTCAAAACTAGGTTGAGCATCTACACCCCCAATATGGTATCTTGGCACCTAGGACCACTACCTGAACCAGTTCCCTAAGGACTTGGCTTATTAAGTGTTGCCATGGATTAGGTCCTATTGATGTTACCACTGTCCTGCTCTGCTTCTAAGCTAGAAGCAGTAGTGGCAGCCCTTTCCATTCTGTCACCCAACTCCTTATGGACAGCCTCATCACCAACCTTTTTAGGGGGACCACCAGACTGAGGTATCTTAGTGTCCTAACCTCTTTTTGGTATTTGACTCTTCACACACTTTTGTTTGATGTTACATGTCCTTCCATCCATTCTTGACTGCATATTGACATAATTAGCCTCCCCTCAATCAATACTTCAGAGGTGAAGCATTCAATACCATGTACTCAATATGCTTAGCCTGCAAATGTTAGTCCAAAACCAAGAATACACAATCCAAAGTATTTTCTTGTTTAACAGTATTAATTATGACTAACAGTTTGAACTAGCAGTCTTAAGTATAACTAGCAGTACTAATTATACTTAGCAGTACTAAAACCTGCCTAGCAGTATTAACCTTACAACTACCAGTTTTATTTCCAAATTTATCTCTAATACTATCTCCAAATCATATTAATCATTAGTCTAACAAACACATCTTCAGAGATTAAGTAATCCAATGCTAGCAATCAGAAAGTTAAACCTGCTAACATCAAATGCCTTTGTGAGAAGATCTGCAACATTGTGATCTGTATGTATCTTAATCACTTGAATGAGCCTCTTCTCATAAGAATCTCTGATGAAATGGTGCCTTATTTCAATGTGCTTGGTTTTAGAATGAAACACTGGATTCTTCACAATACAAATGGTGCTCTCATTATCAATGTAAATCTTGGTGTTCATGAAATTGAACCCATAATCAAGCATCTGATTTTGGATCCACAACACCTGTCCACAGCAATTTGCAGCAGCAACATACTCTGCTTCAGTAGTGGAGTTGGCAACTATAGTTTGCTTTTTTACATTGCCATGAAATCAACCTTTTGCCAAGAAATTGACAACCTCCTGTTGTGGATTTCCTGTCAAGGCTAGCTCTAGCATAATCACTATCAAAAAAAGCTTCCAAGTCAAATGGTGAATCCCTAGGATACCAAAGGCCCAATTTAGGTTGACCTTTCAGGTATCTAAAGATCCTCTTCACAGCATGAAGATGTGAGACTTTAGGAGTAACTTGGAACCTTGCACAAGCACAAACAGCAAATGTTATGTCAGGCCTAGAAGCTATTAAGTACATCAATGATCTAATCATTGATCTGTATAAATGAACATCCACATCCTCAGCTTCTCCATCTTGAGCATTCTTGTGATGTTCTCTTGGAGTGCTTGCTATCTTCATTGTGACAAAATCAAATTTCTTCAATATATCAGCCACATACTTGTCTTGGCTAATGAAGATTCCATCATCTCTCTGCATGACCTGCAAACCTAAGGAGAAAGTGAGCTCCCCTATAGAACTCATCTGGAACTTCTTGTGCATTAAGCTTTCAAACTTAACACATAAAGACTTCTTTGTAGACCCAAAGATGATGGCATCTACATATACCTATACTAACAGGATATCACCTTTATCTTTCTTAATAAATAAAGTCTTATTAATGATTCCTCTTCTAAATCCATTTTCTAATAAATAGGTAGACAAGTTCTTATACCAGGCTTTAGGAGCTTAATGTAAACCATATAAAGCTTTTTTACCTTATAAACCTTATCAGGGAATTGTGGATCTTCAAAACCAGGAGGTTGGCACGCATAAACCTCTTCTTCAATAGTACCATATAAAAAGGCACTCTTCACATTCATTTGGTACACAATAAACCCCATAAATGATGCATAGGCCAAAAATAACATGATTGCTTCTATCCTAGCAACAAGAGCAAAAACCTCATCATAATTAATGCCTTCTTCTTGGGTATAACCTTATGCAACCAGTCTTGCCTTGTTTCTAACTACTATCCCTCTCTTATCTTTCTTGTTTCTATAGACCTATTTTGTTCCAATGGCATGCTTGCCTTTGGGTAAATCAACCAATCTCCAAACCTTCTGCAATCTAAATTGTAGCAACTCATCTTGCATTGCCTCTATCCAGCTTGGATCTGTCAAAGCTTGTGTCACCTTCTTGGGTTCTATTTGTGAGAGAAAACAGGCAAATAAGCAGTTTTGATAATCTTTGTGATTTGTTCTCCTCTGCTTTTTGATGTAACTGACCATAGCAAGTTCTTCAGAGATCTTGGTCATCCTCCTTGTTTGAGTAGCTGAATTTATGTCTCCAATGATCTGGTCTTTAGGATGATCCTTGTGAATTCTAGTTGTGGGAATAGGACTGACATTCATGGTGGTTTCCAAGTTGTTAAGGTCAGCCTCTGCACCCACATCTTCATCATCATATGCACCACTAAAGATACCAGTATTTAGAAGATTAGCAGTATCCTCCAAATCAAGCATAAGAGGATCAGTAGGAAGATCATCAGCATTAGTAAAACTTTGCCCAGCAGCACTAATAGATGGACTAATAGTACTATCTCTGTTAGTGCTTCAGCATATCTTCCTTCTGTTGAATAAGTAAATTATCTAATGCAGCTCTGAATTCTTGCACATTCTGGTCATCTTCTTTATTTGAAGCTCCTCCTTCCTTCTCTAGACCATTTCTTTCACCCTCATTTGCTGGTTTTTCATTAGTCTTTTTACTTGCATCATCAGCAACTGCATCCTCTAAGCTCTTTGGACTGTCATAAAGTAAAGGTAGCAGAACATATTGTTGAGTATTATCCTTGATACTTGCATTCTTATTAGTTTGATTCCCTGTAGTAACTGGCTTATAATTCATAGAGTTTGTTAGTAAATCAATATCAAAGAGCCAATCTGGTCCACTCCCTGTAACATTGGGTTTGTTTTCAAGAAAGGTTATGTGAAGGTTTTCCTCTACCTTTCTAGTTCTAGTGTTAAATACCTAAAAGCTTTGCTATTTATAGAGTATCCAACAAACAACCCCTCATCAGCCTTCCTATTAAATTTGCTTAGGGGATCTAAGGTATTAAGAATAGGCATAGGACACCCAAAAGGTCTCATAAAACATATACTAGGTGGTCTACTAAGTAATAGTTCATAAGGTGTCTTGTTATGAGGCTTGGTCACTAAAACCCTATTCTGAACATAACAAGCAGTACTAACTGCTTCAGCCCAAAATGTAGTAGGTAATAATGTATCTGCTAGCATAGTCCTAGCTGCCTCTATTAGTGTCATGTTCTTTCTTTCACCAACTCCATTTTGTTGTGGAGTTCTGGCAACACTAAACTCCCTCTTAATCCATTTTATCCCACATAACTGATTCATGTCATTATTTTTAAACTCAGTTCCATTGTCACATCTGATGATTTATTTGGTTTTCTATGCAAGTAATAAAAGTTTTAAGGATCCCACTAGTCTCATCCTTAGTGGCCAAAAAGAAAACCCAACTAATCCTACTATAGTCATCAGTGACAACAAGGTAATATGTCTTGTGATTGATACTTCTTATAGATGTTGGCCCAAATAAGTCCATATGTAACATTTGTAAGGGTTGGCTGATAGAGCTCACAAGCTTGGTCTTACAAGAGGCTTTGTGTTGCTTTCCCTTCTGACAAGCAACGTAGTATGTCTATTTTCAAAGCTTTAAAGGCAATCCTCTTATAAGGTTTCCTCACAAGTTTATTTATAGTTTTAAAATTTATATGACCAAGCCTCCTATGTCATAAAATTGGTCTCATCTTATTGTAGCCTTCAAATAAACTAGTCAAACCTCCTGAAGGAACAATATTTTTTGAATCAATACGTATATGTTGTTTATTGGGAACTTTAGCAAAGACTTTGACTTTCATAAGTAGCTTAAAGCAGGAGATAGGTACAAGTCATTCAGTCTCAGTTGATAAACGAACTCTGTTTTTTCTTAACACCACATTTGTGAGACAGAGAAAAGATTAAACTTAAGTTCCTTTTCAAAGTATACATCTTCAAAGTCTAATTTCCCAGTCCTAATTTTACCTTTTCTAGTAATTTTACCTCCTTTAGGACTTCCTCCAAATGCAACAAACCCACCATCAATCTCTTGATAATCTGTAAGAAAGGGAACTTGTGTCTAGTCATATGCCTGAGAATCTCTGTTAAACAATCCCTTGATCCTGTAAAGTATATTGTGTATTACCCTGCACTCAAAATGAGAGAATTAGTTTTTCTTGGGGACCCAAGCCATTACTAACTTGAGTCTGCCTTGTAGATCAACATAGTCAAATCTTTTAAGCATGTATGATCCACTGTCTTTGGAGGTATGGTCACTAACATTTCCTGTTGGTCTCCAAATACAGCATGCTGAGGACTTAAAAGCATTTTCCCCATATCCCACAACAACACTAACTAATGCTTTTAGCCCAGCAGTAGTTACATTGTTAACCCTAGTAGTTTTAACTTTTTCATTAAGATTATAGGTTTTAGCTGCTGATTTTTGGTTAAAAGCCCTTTTTACTGGTGAATGTGCTTTAAAATAAGAATATGTTTTGGGTAATGCATCATTCACTTTTGATTTAGGGGCAACAGTATTTACAGGCCTGGCAGTACAAATTGATGATGCTGCTCTTGGAGAGCTTTGCTTAGCAGTATTCACTGGTACTTGTCTTGACTTTGTTACAACTGTTGTTGGAACAAAATTCCTTTTAGGATGTGGGTGAGTAAATTTATTTTGGTGGTTCACCCTCTAAGCATTGTTCCATACTGGTCTAATTTCCCTTTGACCAGTAACCCTTTCATTATTATTCAACATTGGGTTTTCTACCATTTTCTTATCATGAAAATCACAGTCTTTGTTTAAATGATTAAAAACTCCCCACAACATAACAGCTTTCTTTTTGACTCAAAACCATTTCCTAGTTTCTAAGTCATCAACCCAATCTAGTTTCTTCTTATATCCCTAGGACTTTGACTTTTCCTAAGATACTATACTTGCCTAAGTGTGTTTTCCTTATTAACAGATTTCACATTCTCATTAGATTTGACAAAATTGATTTTAGTAAACTTTGGTTTTGTCTGATCAGATTTAGGTCTAAACATACTATCATTATCACTATCAGTGTCCTAATCTTCAATGATAGGAGCACTAGGCCTAACAATTTTAGGCTTTTCTACATTATCCTTACTTGTCTTAGATATATTACTTTCAGTTTCACTTACTTTAGTCTTATAGACAGAATCATCTAACCCAGCAAAGGATAAGTCAGGTCTTGAGGGCATGTTGTTCCCAGTGTAGGGAGGGGGAACTGCATGAAACCGTTCACCTATTTTGAATCTATCATTTACTGGACTATCATCCATATCACTTTCTCTAATGTTAAACACACTATGAACAACTTCAATCTCATTTATTTGACTATCATAACCAAGACCAGCTTTGTCTTTAGCACTTATTTGACTATTTATTAGTTTAGTTAGATTCTTTAATGATTCTTCAAATTTTTCTAGTTTAAGTTTCAAATCATCTTTCCTTGTAATTGCTTATTCTAATCTTATTTTTAAGGTTCTTGGTAGAGATATCTTTCTTTGATTTCATCATAGTTAAAATGCAATGTCTTCTTCATAAACCAACTTCATTATTTTCATAGAATATCTATCCTATGTCTAATGATTCTAATCCCATTTGATAACCTATTATTTCTAGATTAGATTTATTAAGAGCTTCACGCTGTTGATCATATTGTTTTGAAGAGCTTTATATGATTTTAAACAATCTTTAGAGCAAGTATATACCTCAGAGTCTGAACTTGATGAACCTTGAGATGTATAGGCTATTAGAGCACAGTTTGTGATGCTTTCTTCATCCTGAAAGCTCCAATCATAACCACCTATCCCATCTTGAACAACCAAGGCATTAGATGTGTCCACTGATGCATTCCTTCTTGGATTATCTCTATTTTTATTCCCCTGATTCCTTTGTGCCCTGCATTCTCTGGAAAAATGACCTCTCCTATGGCAGTTGTAACATCCAACCTTTGTCCTGTCAAAGCCAACAGTCTCTTTTCCATTTAAATCCAGCTTCCTTCCTGTTTTCTTTATAAACCTCTTAACTCTTATGGCAAGCATTGCCACTTGCCATTTGAGATCCATTTCTTCAAGATCATCAACATCAATCTATTCCAAATCTTCATTGTCCAACTGTAGGGCATTGGATTGGTTAGCAAAAAAAACATAACATCATCAGCATATGACGCAGTAGAAGATTGATC
>BQNB010063392.1:17935-35703 GCA_026074375.1 Tanacetum coccineum | reverse complement strand
AGGAAAAACTGGAGGAGCGGAGTCTATGGCCGGTCCCCTTAAATAGGGTGTCGACCCCCTTATAATTAAGGGGGCCGCCCATGTATTTAAGGGGGCCGCCCATTTTCAGACGCTCCTCTTTTTGTCCTATTCAGGGGAGGTGTTTACTGGACCTTTTCTAGCCGTTTTAGGTTCGAAAATTTGAAATTCAAAATGTTTATTTTGAATAAAACATTTCTTTTAATTGTAGAAAATGTTTTGTAAAGTTTATAAAAATGTTTGCAACATTTTATAAAAGTATGAGGTTGAATAAAAATTTCCTTTGATCATAAAATGCATTAGGCATTTGTTTATTCATACCTTTAAGTGATAGAGTGTCGGAATGAATATTTACTACTAAATACTTGTTTACGTTTAATTTTACATTTGACTTTTTTATATTTTGTGATTATCAAAACGTAAGGACGTCGATAAATATTAATAATGTTTTTAGGCATTATTTATATCAACATGATTCATTTGAAATTCAGCAAACTTTCTTTTTAACTGAGCTCTTAACTTGTTATTTTCATAAATCTGATCATTAAGTTTTTGTTGCAAAGAGTCAGTTTAAAGTTTTGTTTTTGCCCGTGTCTGCTTGATTGAATCATACAGCTTCTTGTATTGTAACTTAATATGTTCTCGCTCCTTAACTAAGGAAGAAACCTAAAAAGCTAGTGACACGTTCTCATCCTCTATTTTCTGAATCCTAGAATCAACAACATGTACTTCACACTGAGTCTTTTGGATCTTTTGAGCTAAAAGATGTTTCAACTCATTGATTACGTGTAACTTGTCTTGCAATTGCACTTTTAGATCATTTATCTCAACAGATTGATTATTGATTGTTTTAACCAAAAGCTATTTATTTTTTCGTTTCATGATCATTAAGAATCATTTGTTCTTTGTGATTTTGAAAAGCAATATCAAGAGTAATGATGTATTCCTCAAGTTTTGCAAAATGTTTTCTTAATTCACTTAAAGACTAGTTTGATTCTTGAAGATCTAAAAGTACAATGTCAATACTTTTACACTTTCCACAATTATCAACTTCATTCAACGAACGCAAGTAAGTGCACATAATATCACTAGCGATATTTTCTTCTAAGAGTCGATCATTGTTGATTAAAAGTTGTTTCTTTTCAATTTCAAAATGTTCTTTGCCACAGAACATTGATCAACCTCGTCTTCCATTTGTTCAAAAATGTCTTTCATTTCTTTAACCACTTTAATAAAGTCTTTTTCAAAAAATTTGAAAGTTTCTTTTAGGTTTTCAGAAAATGGTATGATATCTTCTTTAAAAGCACCTTTTATATCCGATTGCTCTCAACTACCAATCTCATAAGGAGACAACGTAGTTCTTCTCGTGATGCATTCATCGAACTTAGTAAGAAGATCTCGTGCTTTGTTCAGATTCCTGAGAACTTCACTAGTTGATGGGAGTTTTTTAGGAAAAACTTTGGGTTTAGAAACAGTTATGAGAGGACTTGGTATTGAAGACCAATATAATTGTTCTGCTGAAAATTGTGTTTGTGGAACAAAAATCTCATAAAGTATATTTAATTTGGAGTAATCAATCAGTTTAGTATTAACAATGGTTTGTTTTCAAGCATTTTTAACCGACTCTCTTCAGCAAGTATCAAAGTTTCCTCATAATCACACACAGATACACGAATATGTTCTTTAATCAACACATGTCCATTATATAATAGAGGTTATTTTTGTCGAGCTAGAGAAAGATACAAAGGATTTTGATAACCAAGAGCTGTCTTGTGTGTTTCGTCGTAAAAATTTTATGGTTTGGTTAGCATATGCATAGTTTGAGCAGATTGACCAATTTTAAAAACAATGTTTTCAAGTTCCTTTTTTGCTTTTTCCAAATCTACAATTTTCTGATGTTCTTTTCATACTTTTTAGACGACTCTTGTTTGAGTGTTTCAAAATTCTTCTTTAGAAAAGCAATGTGATTATTTAAATCCTTCATTTGAGTTTATTGAGAAAAAACTTAGTTTTCAAAATCTTTTACTTTCCTATAACGATCATTAATGACTGTATAATTCATGATTTAGATATGCTTCTTGTTCAGAATGACCATCTTTAACTGCATATCGTAAAACTCTGACTATGTCTTTGTATCGTTCAAGCTCGCTGGTTAATGATTCAATTTGACTTTTTGACTCTTGATTTACCTTGTTACATTTTTTTCTACTTGAGATTTTGTTTGTTCAATTACAGACAACATTATATCATTCTTTTGTAGAGGAGGAGGAACATAGTTATCAACATCGTCTCCAATAGTCAGCATATAATCAGTGTAAGATATATAACATTGCTGTTACCCGTAAGCTCATCATATGACTCATTATTGGATACGGTGTTTTCAATATATCCCAACTCTTGTATATTAGAATTAAGCACATCAGAATCATGATAAGTGTCGTAATGAGGTACCTCAGAGAGAGTGTTAGAATCATAACGAGGTGCAACCGTGTCATCATTAAGAGAACCAACAGGATACAAGTTTGCCATGAAGATTGCATTTGATGTAGTTTCATCATCACAGTCTAAATCATATGCATCAACGTGGTCTACCTTGAAATTTGTTGTAGCTTGTAACTAGAGATCCTCACAGTCATCAGTTTCTTCCAAACTGTTAGCTAAGAAATCCTGTTGTTCCTCATCCAATATAACTCCTGCTTCTTGTGCTTGAGCAAGTAGAATCTTATCCTTAAACCATTCAGAATATTTCACCCTTTTCCTTGTAGTACACTGCTTAGCCATATGACCTTCACCTTTGCAGTTATAACATCTTATTACCCTTGGTTGATTTGCCCCTGTATTTCCAACTGCATTGATAACCCATGCTCCTGAAGCTTGATTATTTCTAGAATTGCCCGCATAACCTTGAGACTGTCTACCTTGAACGTTCTAAACCATAACTTGGCCATTTTGAATTGTAGCTTGAGTACTTAGATTAGACGAAGCTCAAAGTTGATTATTTATGGGAGGAAATTTTGAGCGATATACCAAACTCAAAACATTATAGCTTTGTTGAGACTGGCTATTAGATCATCTGTTGGAAGAAAGGTTGGTATAGCAAGTCCAGTATCAGGTTGAAATGTTGGTGGTTGTTGAACAACTAGAGGTGCATAGCTTTGAAGTAGAGGTAACTGAATAAGTTGTTGGGTTATCGGAGTGCTTGATTGATAGTGTTGATATGGTTGATAAACTTCAGATGGTTGAGCTTGATATTGTGTTTGATGACTGTTGTATGAAGGATGTGGGTTGTAGGTATTTTCCAGCAAAGCAAGTGGTTCTGGGAATCGTTGTCGCATTTCTCGAACTTCTTTAGCATCTTTTTCATTGTGTTTGAGGAAAGCGTATAACTAATCAAAAGTTACTTTGTGAAGATTTCTTGCTTGTTTAGTTGCAGTGACAACCCTACTCCACTCGAGTTAAAGATGATTCACAAACTTTGTATTGATTTGCATGGGTGTCATAGTCATAGAAATCATGTTCATGTCATTGATTAGTTTAGCAAATCTCAGATAGTAAGAGTGGATTGATTCTTTAGGCTCAGATGTGAACTTTTTCAAATTCATCATATAGCATAGACTCATGTTCTTGCTTAGTCATCTATGTGCCTTCCATAAGTTCTTTGACGCGATCCCATATTTCCTTTGCAGTTTGATATTGGTTGATGAGAGTGTAGATGTCAACTGGCAATCCGAGAAGAAGTATGTTAACAGCTTTGATGTCACTATCATAACGTAACTTATCATCTCCTTTAAGATCTTTAAGTCTCTCTTCATGATGGATGTCGATAACGTCATCTGTGTCTTTAGTAGTAATTTCTGACTTGAATTTATATGGACCGTTTACGACTGACTCTTTTAACATTTCACCATTCTCTTTGCCTCGGATATATAGCATAATCTGGGTCTTCCAACAATCATACATGCCTTTTTCTAGCATCGAGGGACGAGTTTCAAAACCTACAGCAATAACATTCTCTGCCATAGTAGCCATTGTGAATTTGATCATGTAGTCTTCGTAAGAATTGATATTTGTAAGGATCGTTTTGACGAGAAGAAGTGTTGTTTTTGTGGAAGTTTTGTCGAAAGATTGTATTTTTAACACGAACCGAGTCAAAAGATTGCAATTGTATTAATTTAGTTTATTTAAAAACCTTAAAGTTTAAACCTTTTTAACTTAAAACCCTAATTTAACCTTAAAAACCACTTAATTAAATATCACTACCTTCCAAAAATCACCTTTTTAACAATAATTACCTACTAACAAAACCCTAATTTCTACTTTATTAAATTAATAATAAAAACCTTTTTAACCCTAAAAAATACAAAACCCTAATTTAGAAAACTAAGATTTAGTTTTTAAATTTTTTTGACTCGATCCAGGTTTGAAGGTGGTGGTGGTTCAATTGGGTGAGTCTGATCGAACCAGCGTGTGGTTCGGTTGATAGGTGGTGACCAGAGGAGGTGGTGGTGGTTCGGTTGATGTTTGGTGACCAAACGGGAGGTTTAGTTGGGCTCTTATGACCAAAAGGGAGGTTCAGTTGGACACTAGTGGCCGACTCTTGTGGGTCGGTTGGACTCTTCTGACCGATCCGTATGGGTCGGTTACGGGTTATTTCCGGTTTGTTTTCGAGTTGTTTTCTGATGATGTTTCAAGCATAAAGATTGAATCTTTTTTGCGAGAAAACTAAAAAAGTTTGAACCTTTATGCAAAAGTTTGAAACTTTTTCTATGAAAACCACTAAAGACTTTAACTTTAACGTGTAGATCACGTTTTCAGGTGAAAAGTTCAAGACTTAATCTTCTGAAATCTTTAAAAATTACAACTTTCTTCAAATTTTAAGGCTTTGTCTTCAAGAACTTGTCTTTTTAGTCTTCATAGTCTTCAAGTTCTTCAAAGTCTTTAAATTTGATAACTTTCTTCATGAAAAACACTTCAAATCATCCCATGGCGATTGATACCAATTGATACAAATACTAAAATGTATACAAAGTACTACACTAGAAATATATAGAGAGAAAGAAAATAACATGCCTAGAGAGAGAGAACGGCGACCTGTGGGTGAGAGAGGAGAGTGAGAGGAGAGAAAAGAAAGAAATATTATATTAGAAGAAAGAGAAATCACCAACCTTAACTCTTTCCTTAGCCCTCTTTTTATAGGAATGAAGGAGGGACTAGGAAGTAATTAATGTTTTACATATTACATATAAGTCCTTCCCTATTTGCACTATTAAATCCCTACACTATTAAACTTAGATAAATGGCCATGTAATCAACACTTTTTAGTGTTTCTAACAGTAGACGCGATAATAACATACAAGAGATCTTTAGATACCTTTGAGGCTCTCCAATCTTCTACCCATTGAAACCATTCAGAGCAAGAAGAAAACATTGGCATACTAACATCGATCCACACACGAATTAACCTCTAAATATCAATATATGTATCACATCCAAAGAAAATGTGATCATTAGATTCCACTCTCATAATGCAAGAAGAGCATGTAATAGACGAAACCTCTAAGCCACGAATAGATAAATGCAAATGATTTGGTAATCTATCCATAACAAGACACCATATAAATATGTTTACCTTTCAGGGCAAAAACTTGGACCACCTAGTGCTTGGACTTAACGATGGAAGAAGGCAATCATCTATATGGTTTCTCATGGCATTCACCATAAAAATACCATCTGGGTCAATATTCCAGTACCAAGAATCTGGTTTATCACTTAAGCTAACATTTCTAATCTTAGCCACCATAAAGAATAAAGCTTCTTCATTTTGACCCCCTAATCTTTGTCTAATCCAATTCCATGACCAGATACCATCCATTAAATCCTCTCCCTTATAAAGGAGTTTGCATTAGAATCCAAATGAAACAATCTATTATATTTTAAATGCAACGGACCATTTCCTACCTAGTTATCCATCCAAAAACGTACCGAAGAACCACATCCCACCTTATGACATAACATAGAGATAAGGATAACATCTCTCACATGTAACTGAAAATACGAGCCCACTATTTTCTCCTACATTCCTTTGGTTTTGCACCCTTTTCCATCCATCCCCGCATATACCCCATGTATAGCTTTGATCACACAAGCCCAAAGAACATCCGGGTTATTAACCAAACGCCACCTCTATTTTTGAAGAAGAGCAAGGTTAAATGCTTTCAAACTTCCCACACCCAAATGACCTTTATCAAGGGCGGAGCTACGTGCTTCAAAGGTGGTGCTCGGGAACCATTTTAGAAATATAGATCTTTTACAAGCTATATGTGAGTTTTTTTAGGACCTACCTTAGAAAAATATAAGGAACCACCTTGAGATGAAACTGAGTTAGAAGGAAGAGAAAAGGAACATGTGGATACGTAAAAGAAGTTCAGGTGAAGTTGAAAAAGTTGAATGAAGATGGAGAAAGAAGTGAGAAATAAAGTTGGGAAGATGAAGTGAAATTAATTTGTCTTGGGGAAATGAATTAAGTACTGTAATTGTTTTTAGTTTTGACTTTTCAATGGGGTTTCAAAGTTAGCAAGTTACTTTCAACATAATTTCTCGATATAAGGAAAGATTGGCTGTCAAATACTCCGTAGTTATTTCAATATTATTTAAGTGCAAAACTAGTCATTTTAAAGATATAATAATCTTAAGTTTTAACATTTATTATCAACTGATAGAAGTTGAATATCTTAATAATTATGGTAACTAATACATTATAAATTATACTTATAATATCAAAGGCCAGGATTGTCATCCCGAGGCACTATTAATGAGCTCTCCCAAAAACATTTAATGTAACCCAATGCATCCGGCAAAAATCCGACTGTAACCCGCCGGAACTTCAGCCCACTTCTTATCTCTCCGCCCCGATCCTGTCTCTCTCTCTTCTCCACCCACTGCTAATTTATTATAGGACACGTGTTAACAATATATTCATATGCATAGCTGATTCATCATCTCCATCTCCAGCTGTTATCAAAATAATTATAAAAAAACAATTATCAAAAACAATTTATAAGAAAAACACTCACACACAGTACCACCGGCGTCGTGTATTTGGTTTTCCGTTTAACCGGCGATTGGGTTGATGTTGTATTTCTATTTAATTTTTACTACCTTATTGTGATTAAAGATTTCATATTTTGGGTTTTTTTTAATAATAATGATGTTTAGGGTTTTGAGTATTGATATTACTGTTTTTTCTAAGAAATCAACATTGAGGATAATAGGGCTTTGTTTACAGTAAAGAACAAGAGGGTTCATCTTTTATTCGGGACCTCAGATGATTATGGATTGATATTCATGAGGAGGTGAGTATTTTCTTAAAAAGTATAAATATGACATCTTTAGTTTATGCTAAATTATGTTCTTGGATTTGATTGGGGAAAGACTAGGAGAAAAAGGGTTGTTGCAGGCTTTGGTTAGGATTAGATTGCAGAACAAACTATTGAGGGGGTGTTTGGATTACATTATTTTCTTGGCTAATGGGTTTATCTCGATTTAGATATGCTTACTTTTTAGGGCGTACAAGCTTATTAAGTTGAGTTTGTGGACTTGAATTTTTAGTATATTCATTTTTTGTGAAGTAATTTAAGCATGTAATCATGAAATTGGTGAAATGAGCTAATCCAAACATTCTCTTGCTAAAGCAGTTACTGAGATTAGTGTTAACATCATAGATCTGGTCATAGGTGTGTCAGTTGTTGAATAGTGGTAATCAGAGGGACATGTATAACGAGTTCTTCAACGATATATGCCAATGATGTTGTTCAATCCGCTCCCTGCACACAAGGAAGGTAACTACTGCTTTTTTTAGTATTTACATGACAATGTTTGGTTGCTGAAAATCTCTACAGAAAATTGTTTTAAGGCATTGTCTGGTTGCTAAAAAATTGTACATGAAACTATTTAGAATGAAAAAAGATATGGGTTGTTTGGGTGATGAAGTTTTGGGCATATGGTATTTTTAAAACGTACTTTGGGTGCTAAAATATTTGTGTAGAAATATATTTTAAAGGTTTTTTGGTTACTGAGATTTGTTTAAAAAGAAAAAAGATGGGTTTAGTATGTGTGATAGTACCTCATTAGCTGCGATTTTATGATTTTATTACTGATTTTCATGACTTCTTATTAATTTTTATAGGAATTGTGCGAGTTGAGGCCGACGTTGCTTAAAACGATTCAAAATTTGAAAAATGTAAAATTTGTTTTTTAATCTTTTGATTTTGTTTGTTAATCTAGGCTTTGAAAAGGCATTAGGCTTAACTTGATAACCTTATAAGCGTTATCAAGTGTGATATTGTTTCTTAAGATCAAATTATGAAAAACGAAAAGTCGCTTTCTGTTAATATATGATGTTTCTAACATGTTTTATATTGAGTCTTTTCGCTAAATGTTGTTAATGCTAAAATTTCATAATCTCATTCGACTTGCATCCTTGTCGACCTTTATTAGGAGGTCTTATATATTTCTTGATTTTTAACTACATATCTCGAGCTTATAAAAGGTTCTTTTTAAGACCCGGTTAGTAGTGTATGCACCGCATGCGACCTATTACTGAATCCATAGGAAATGATTCAAGCCTCGGTTAAGCGTTAAATGTAATTTACCTAAGACTGTAGCTTCTGCCCTTCGGAAGTATAATTATGTAAAGTGCTACCGTATTATAAGTGAACCATGAAAACTGAATATCAATCCAAGCATTACCCGAATAGACGCATTTTATGGTCTACCAGGGATTCATCATATACAACCATTGTGAATAGATTTTCATAATTACTTAAAGTGTGCGCACTTCACAGCAGGGGAGCAAAGTCACTTATAATATCAAAGGTTAGGATTGTATCCCCAATGCACATTAAATGCAATATTCTCCGATCGGGTTAACTCACCGAGAATCCATCGGAATCCGCCGTCGGTCGACCACATCCGGATCCGACCAACCCGTTCTTTTTAAATGTCGACCTGGTATTTAATAATGCCACCGACCCAACACGTGTCTCTCCAAACTTCTTTCTTTTATACCTGTCTCTACCAAATCCCCATTATACCTACTCCACAATCTTTTATCACACATCTTCTTTAATCTTTTGAGTTTTTCCTAATTAAATCAATTGATTTTGATACGGGGTTTTCTTGATTTGTATTGGGGGATAACCCAATACTCTCTTTGATGCTGCCGATCTCTTTGTTGCCACCATTCATGGTGTGTGGCGTTGGTGGTCGGTTGGTTGCGTTGTTGAGCTTATGTGGGTGCTTTGTTTTGTGACTGTTCTAATTTATGGGATCTGACTGCTAACAGCGGTTTGTTACCTTGGGTTATAATCTTATATAACTAGATGTTTCTCGAATTGAGTTACAATCTCTAATGGAAAGGTATATTCAAAAGACTTAATTTTTAAATTAGGGTTTTGTTAATTTTGGAACACCAGATGATGTGATTCTTTTTTTAAAGTTGTTTTGTATAGGGGGCGTCTAATAGCTTAGCGGCTATTGTCGATGGGGTACTTT
This sequence comes from Tanacetum coccineum, assembly GCA_026074375.1. Classification (NCBI taxonomy): domain Eukaryota; kingdom Viridiplantae; phylum Streptophyta; class Magnoliopsida; order Asterales; family Asteraceae; genus Tanacetum; species Tanacetum coccineum. The sequence goes on along the minus strand of BQNB010063392.1, from coordinate 26,133 downwards.
TGCCCTAAAGATGAGTTGTTAGGGTAAATTCTTCATGGTGCATTGTGTGTGCCTTTGTTTTCTGATTGTTGCAATTTGTTTGCGTAGAGCTTTGCCAAATTGAATATAGCATGAAATTTAATGCATAGTCGGATATAATTAGTATGGTCTTAAGATTTGCATTGTTGTGAGATTTTTCTATGGACACTATGATATATATGACAGTCTGGAAACCCTTTTATGGCTGAAAACGGCCTGTGTCTTGGCGGAGCAACGCGATAAAAAAAGTATTCGCAGCCATAGCGGGCTCGGATACCCTTTAGTCACCCAAACAGATGATTCTCGGCCATTTTTAGTGCCGTTTCACTATTAGAAATGGAGGACGAGGCTGTTGTTAACAACGATATCGGTTGTTTATATGGGAGATGGTGTATGTTCATGTTTATAAGATTAAACAAATGATGTTTTGGTGGTGATATTAGTCGCAAGAGGCTGTGATGAGTACAAGCGGCTTCGATGGAACTGAGATTGTACGTGTCTTGGCGGGGCACCACATTACGGTTGCAGCCATGGCGGACGTATCATTTTTATTTGATTGCCAGCCAACCTGAGCCTAATGTACAATGAACGGCATTGATCTTTGACTTTCAAACTATTTTTTATGTGACGCTATGATGAGTATGAACGGCATTGATGGAACTAAGATTATGTGTCGTGGCGAGGCAACCCATTATGGTTGCAGCCATGGCAGGCGCTTTTGATACTAACAGAAGTATATATATGTGGTTATCGTTACCATTTTTTATTCCCATTCTGTTTTTGGTGAAGGCATTATGGCAAGGTAAGCTAATTAAGCTTGCAGCCATGAGGGGCTTTTAATGGCTGATGGAAATTGGCTAATAGTCGTGGTCGTTGTTATACATGCTTTTCGGCCATTTTCAGTGCCGTTTCACTATTAGAAATGGAAGATGAGGCTATTGTTTGCAGCGATATCAGTTATTTTTTATGGGTTTAATGTTTTGGTGGTGATATTAGTCTCAAGAGGCTGTGATGAGTATGAGCGGCTTCGATGAAACTGAGATTGTTCGTGTCTTGGCGGGGCACCACGTTAGTGGTAGCCTACCTGAGCCTAATGTACACTGAATGTCACATTTCCTTCAGCAGGCTTTCAACTCTTACTCTTTGACTTTCAAACTGTTTTTATGTGACACTATGATGAGTATGAATGACATTGATGGAACTGAGATTGTACATGTCGTGGCAGGGCAACCCATTACGGTTGCAGCCATGGCGGTCACTTTTGCTACTGTTTTAGTAGTTTTTTAGCGACATGTATGTATTTATTTCCTATGAACGATTGTGGTCGTGGCTGCTTTTTTTTTTGTATGCTCACCCAAACCATCATAGCGACCAAAGAGAAGTTGTTTAACGATGAATTCAACATTCGTCTGAGGCAATGGATGACGACTAAGCAGGTTAGCTTTCGCGTATAGTTCAAAATTTATACAAATGATGCTGCACTTGCTATTTACCGAAAGCACAATACAATTTTATATATTGTGGTGTGTTTAAGATGTAATCATTCTATATTTTTCTTGTTGTAAATACAATGTCCTTAACACATTAGAATGCACTTGACAACAACACCAAGTGACAGAAATGTAACCCCCCAAATGGGAACTTCTGATATTATAAAGAGGACTGACCAGTGTTCATAAAGTAAGTTTGGTCCATACTAGGAGCCTGTCCGCATTTCTAATTTAGCTTTTTCCTAAAAATTGGAGGTATATGGACATTGTTGGGCAAACATGTCACTTAAGGCTCGGGTAGATAGCGTACTAAAGTGCAGGTGAGGAAGGGTTGACCAGCGAACAACCTTTTGTCTTCCTTTTAGCTTTATTATAAACAACTCGACCCGTTTATTCCAAAATAAGCTCAACAGGGGTGTTTGGATTATGATCGTTACTCTATTAAGCTTTTTGATACTCAAGTATGTGCGAGTGTAGCAAATTACACAAAAACTAATCAGAATGAGAATAGCACCTCCTTCGTTTACAAAAGGTACACAATAGCATGATTTTGATGCTTTAATGGCTCAAGTATGTGATGACAAATGACAGAGTGAAAAAAAATATTTTTGGCTAAAACTAAAACAGTCAATTTCATGGTGCCATTAATTATGGTTCGTGAACAGCATATAATTTTCACACTACATACACATATTAGTATATATTTTCTATACGTTAAGATTGTATTAGTTCCAAAAACGTTGGTGCAAAGCTATAGATAGGAATTAAACAGGGTTGTATAAAACAGAGGACATGTATGGGTCTGACTAATTATATTGTAGCAGACACCGTTCACACAGTCTTAAATTACCCTAGCACAAAGAGGCGATGATGATAGATTTTCTGCATTTATGTTTTTTAGTATCAATGTTTCCCGACGCCCGTATCTTGGCGGGGAAGCCACATCCAGGATGCGGTTGCAGCCATGGCGGGTGTTTTGTAATGTTTCAATATTTGCAGATCTGAGCCTTGGTAGCACTTCAAGTTTTATAGTTCTAGCATGTAAGTGTCTTTCTATCTGTTATCTTTCATGTGGTTGATGTTTCTTATTGTTGTCAACAACGTTTTTGATCGAATAAAAACAGTTTAAAACATGAATTACGGTTTTGTGTGTATGCATTCTGTTTTAGATAGATTACAACAGCAAGTAGCAAAATTAGTAGCTAAATTAGGGAGTGATCGTGTCAATAGTATATATATATATACACACACACACACACACACACACACACACACACACACACACACATCACTCTACACAACAACATATATATCTAATTACCGATATATATTTTCTATTTTTATATATATAGGCGAATCGGCAAATCACTTTTAGCAAGCGATAAACCAACTCACAAATAAAATATAATTCCGGAAGTATCGACTTCGAAAGTAACCCCTTCTAGTCGTTTCCCGGGTCGTTTTTGTTCCGACGAGGCGTGAATTGAACTTCGTGTTGACATTTGTAATCGGGATTTTGAATATATTAAGATTTTGGATTTGGATTCTAATTTCTACAAATATAATGCAAAAACAACACAAAGAAAAGCAACAATTTAAGCAAAAACGAATTAAGCACGAAAAATGATAACGGGATTCTAAAAAACGCAACCTAAAAACCTAAAACATCAAATTTTAACCCAAGAAATGCAAATTTAATTTTTAAAAGACCTAAATGATAAAAGAAAATTTTAGAAAAAAGAATTATATCTTTTTGATTTTTATTTAATTTATTATGAATTAAAAACACTTTTAATCTAAAAATATTATTAAAAATACTAAACAATTTTATAAAAATTCTAAAAAATTACAGAAAATACGTTGAGTTGTGAAAAATGCAAGAAAAATAAGACTTTTGAAAAACTGCTTATAAATAAGCAGTTAATAAGCCAAACAGCTTATAAAGCTAATTGGCTAAAAACACCTTAAAAACAATTTCACCCCAAAGACTTTCAGAAAAGTCCCAAGGGCGCAGATGGTAAAAGGGTGAGGGCGTTGAGGTGTTGGTATAAAAGGCTAAGGTCGCAGGTTCGAGTCCTGGACCTTGGTTTTTTTATTTTTTATTTTATTTTTCAAAACTTTTTACAAAAACTTAAAGAGAAAGAGAAAATAAGCAACTCTTAAAAAGGAAACTTTTCTAAATCTTAAAAATAAGCTATGAAAGGCAAAAACAAAGTGACAGATATGGCCTAAAAGGCTTAAAAGCTAGCCATAAACTTATTTTTGCCAAAAAGCTACTATAAGCCAAACCTCAAATTAAATAAGCCAACTATGGCTTATAACAGACCTAATGAGCAAATCTAGACCAACTTTAAGCAAATCAAATAAGCCACTGAACAGATAAGCAAATAAGCCATTTAGGCTAAATACTTTTTAAAAACAATCTAAGAAGGCATCTTTAAGCCAATTTTTAAGCTACTGAATCAATTAGCTAGACTTTAAAAACTCAAAACAGATTGAGAACAACCTACAATAAGCTAGATTTAACAAAGATAATCCTAAATTAAGCTAGAAATTAGACTCTAAGGATCTGCATATATGGACTCTTAAGAGCTATTACTACTAAAACTGTTTTTGATCAAAAATGACTTAAAATTCTATCCAAAGCTCAATGACTCAAAACAGGTTTGTAAAGATGCAAATGCAACAAACTTAGATCACAAAAACCACATTTTAAGTACTCCTTTAAAGAATTTAACCAATAAGCATTTTGGCTCAATTTAAGAACCAGCAGACTTTGAAAGTGACAAAGCAAGCTTGAGAACTGAAAGCTACTTATTCAGAGTTTATAAAAACTAACATTAAGACTGAATTAGAGCTTATGGAAATTGATTTGAGTGCCAAAAATAACTTTTAACCTTAATTGACCCATTTTAGAGCCTTATCCCAAACACCCCTTTAAATTTTGAAACTGAACTTTTAAGCTAAAACAGACTTAGATAAGCTTCAAAAAGTGAAAACAGGTTAAGAACTAAGCATAAAATTGACAAATAAGCAACAACCTAAGAAAAATAAGCACTGAATATTGAAATAAGCTAATAAGCAGTTTAAAATGAAAAATGGACAGAACATATAAAATTTTTAAAACAAGATGTAACTAAACTATAAACTAGACATTATAAGCTAACAATAGGCTGAATAAGCATATAAGAAGAATAATAAGCAGAGAATGAGCAGGGGTAATTAGTTTAATAAGCTGAAAAGGTAATAGGCTTAAAATGAGTAAAAATGAATGTACCTTAGTCCTATGCTTAAACAAGGACTGAAATGCTCTTAGAGCTATTCTACAAGCTAATAAGCACCAATAAGCCATTCCCTTTTTGGCTAAACATCCAAAAGCTTAATACTTAATGAATAGTAATAAAAAAATAACTTTGCTTTTTATTGAATAACTTAAGAATACAAAGTTTGACAAGTAAAAATGCTTATGACAAAGCTTAAGAACAGCTTATTGAATAAAGTAAAAAAATGATGGAAAGTAAAAAGATAAAAAAGAAAAAAAGATATCCTCCTCTTGCTTGAAATTCTTCTTCTATTTATAGGGCTATATGGTGAGGTGAAACCAGCCTAAGTCTTCAATCCATCCAAATCATGCCTTATTTGCTTAAGGAAGCAACCAATCAACATTAAAACGCCCTTTGACCTTTCCCTAATTCCTTGACGCGTTTTCCTTCAATTTGAGAGTGCCAACGTGGCACTGAGGTGTTAAAGATTGTGTAGGAGTTAGTTGTGGATAAGTTGCAGCCTTGGAGAAGGGTCTGGGCTTGGATTTGGTCTTCCCGCCCTTTTCGGGCTTATTTAATTATAATTCAAATTGGAAGGTGCAGGGTAACGGCCGTTAGGTGTTAGGGACTAATGATGTAATTGTGTAGGGACTGACAGTGTTAGTCCCTGGGGAATAACGATGTAAAGGTTTTAAGGGTTAACGGGCTGGGTTGTTTGGGCTTTTGGTTTGGGTCGTTTTGGATTTTCTAGGTTTTGGGCTTTTTATTTTTTTAAGGCTTTTGTATAAAATATTGTGGGCTGACCCGGCCCATTAAGTGGGCCCGGGTTGGTCCGCAGAAGATGGGTATGCCTTCGGCTTCTGTTTTCCACGCTCTTTCCAATCCGTGCTCGGTTTTGTCTGGTTTTTACCTTGTTTTTTTATCTTTTTTGTGGGTATCCGTTACCTGCACAGTAAATACACAAAACAAGCATATATTTGTCATTCTAAGTCCGTTTTTAGTCATTTAAGCTTGTTTTATTGAGAAAAAAGGTATGTGTATTTAAGCACATACCAAATCTCCTGATACTAAAATATTGATGTGTCCTCACGCAATGAAATAAATTCATGTTTAAAAAACCAAAAATTTCAACCCCATTAAATTAAATACCTTGAAAAGTAGCAAAGTGTAAAATTAAAAGGGATTAAGAAATTACTAGTTTTTTAAACACTCCCTGTTTACCATTTTCTTTCTTGCACACATGTTTTTCTTATTTTTCATTATGTACAACATGCTTGACTTTCATTATTGATCATAACATTTAGGATCACTGAATAAGAAACACCTCAATCCTAATGTGCCCTAGAAAGATAAATTCATCGTCCTTGATTTTTCACCTATTCCCAAACTAAGCTTAAAAATGAAATCATTGTTAATTACAAGTTGGGATGCTAACGCTACTCATATTTGTAATTTGTGTAAAACTTTTCCTCCCGAAAGTTATTGTATATTAAGGTGTGTGTGCTCAGTTTAAATTTTGACCATCCAACCCACATTTTTAGATAGCTATAACATTTCCAAGTCTCACGTTCCACTTTTAGTTATATGAATTCAAAGGTGAGATTGTCCCATGTAGCAACATTTCTTCTCGGCACATCCCAACCTCGTCGGCTAAGTGACCGAGCTTTTGACACCTCTCAGAGAATAATTTGTTGAGACTCTCCGACTTTTGAACCCTTTACTAAAAATTTTCCGTAAAACTTAGTAAGTTTATAGCTCAAAGCAAGTTAATTCCTCCAAAATTAAGACATTATAGGTAAGTTAATTCCTCCAAAATTAAGACATTATAGGTAAGTTAATTCCTTTAGAGTGACTTTCTTCTCGGAACCTCCTGACCTCATCAGTCAAGTGCCCAGGCTTTTGACACCTCACAGAGAATACTTATCAGAATTAACAAACGTCCGGTTTCAAAATTTTGTAGGGATTAACAAGTTTAAGTTTAAAAGAATGTTTAAATTTTAGAAAAAGACATTTTCCATTTATTTATTAAGCAACATATACTAGCAACATTATTATATTTTTCACATCATTTTTTTTTGCAACATTTATATTTACACCGTATACAGGGAAAATTTCTTTTTAGAAAATTAAAACATATTTTGATCAAAAACTTTTATTTATTAATTCATCGATAAAGCTTTTTACTCTAAAAATGTTGATCTTAACGGACTTTTAAGAGTGATAAAACTCTAACTTGTCCATTTAAGAGTGATAAATATTTACTTGTCTTTCACAAAAAGAGCACCGTATTATTAGTCATTTTAGTGTGTACTGGGAGAAAAGGCCACAAATTACACTTATGAGCTTTTAAGATTTTCCAACTAATCCTTGCTTAGCATTCCAACTTATATTTAACTCTATCATTTTTCGTTCTTCGCAAATTTAAAATCTTTAATAAAAAGATCCGCGAATGCTTAGCTAAATAAAATTAAGCTTTGCATATTTAAAGTCATTTTATGGAAACTTGTAAAATCTTGGCCTTTTGAGCTAGAATTCGCATTTTAAAGCTTCTTGTATAAAAGACTAGCAAAAGCTTATACATTTATAAAAGTTACTTGAATTGCATTTTGAGGCATTTCATCACGTTGCGAGATTTTGCCTTGACGTTGACAAGTGTCACACCATGTGACCAAGTCATGGGCAAATCAATAAATCGTCTGCCAATAGAAACAGGAATCAAAGACTTTTTTTTCTTGGTAAACGGGGTTACGTGAAAGACATAGACAAATGCAAGTTAGATCAAATCGAAAGATTCCCCTTATACTAGAACGATACATTGTCCTCAATGTGGGGGTTGCCACCCCCCTCATACTAATTTCAATGCATATTTCTAATATAAAAGGGAATCTCATGTAAATCTAAAGTTGTTTATTAATTATGCCAAAGATTAAATGTTAGTCAATAAGATCAAGGATATAGGATTCTCATAATATGCAAAGGAATGAAGATCGAGTGAGCATTGGACAAAACCACGAGCACGAGAGTCTTCATAATCTAGGTAATCCTGACAAATCACAGACAACAACAAACACAAGATTGGAATAGGCGAGCCCCCTCACGTCACACTTATTAGAAAATAGAAAGAAGACAGAAACACGGGTTGCTTCCCGAGAAGCGCTTTGTTTTTGTTAACCGAGTCACGAGCTTGACTCGACCCTGAATTTAATTATCCATGGGGAAGGTTTGGAGATCTGGGTCAACCATAGGTGGTATGTCTCCTCCAAAGTAATGTCTGAGTCTATGACCATTCACCTTGAAGTTAGGTCCGTTAGTTGAAGATAACTCAACGGTACCATAAGGGAAAACTTGGGTGACGGTGAACGGTCTGGTCCAGCGGGTCTTAAGCTTGCTCGAGAAAATCTTTAATTGAGAATTGAAGGGAAGGACT
>BQNB010063392.1:0-17413 GCA_026074375.1 Tanacetum coccineum | reverse complement strand
ATCTTTCGAAGTCTAGAAAGCTTTGTCGGTGCTAAGAGATATTGACTACAGACTCATCAGCAGAACAGAGTGACATCGTCACTCCGACGCTAAGGTCAATATTATCTTATTGTGAATAATATATCATGTACAGTATATATAATAAGTAGTATATCTTTTGATGATTATGTGTAGGAATAATCTATGACCCTTAACGATTGAGGGGGAGCATTAATATATTTCATACACGATTTGTGAATAATTGGCACATTTTTCTCCAAATTTTTTTAACATATTTAAATCAATTGATATCCAAATGTCAAAGGGTTTAAAATTTTTGATAAGGGGAGAAAATGTGATTAAAATATAAGGTTGGTAAGGTTAGGTACTATTCCCAATGATCCAGCCATAACCGGAGGGATCTACCCAGGGACAATCCACTAGTTAGTGTAGAAGTCCTTAGGTATGACATGAAAAAGGAGTAAAAGTGAGAATAAGGGAAAAGTACCGACTGAGATGGAGCTAGTACTGGAATAAACCCAACAAGGTTCTAGTCATGAAGTCTCGGTAAGCACTGAAGGGGTTGAAGAATTAAAAAGAATTGTAAAGATAAAGGGTGTAAAGAAAGAAGCCCTCCATTCACTTAGGCAGAAACCGGGTCAATTCATATGCTGCCAGAATCACTAAGATGATTGCTGACATTGAAGATCGTCATCATGGACCCAGTGATGCAATGCACAACCCTCCCTAGCCACTCAGAATCTTTCAAAAGATTTCTGTTTCATTTCTCACGGAGACAAAACACGTTATCTATTGACTTTCTCACTCCGAGTTAGTTGATATTGAACAGGTGGCAGTCTGCTCCAGCCTCCGATTACTAAAACCAAAACGCACTATTGAGTCTAGAGCCAAGAGATCGTCAATTAATCTCGTTAGGACACATATCCAATTCTCTTGTCTTTCACACACTGTGGAAACAAGTCTATCCTAAGAGTCCTACGCATTATCCTTGTGATATTGCCAGAACATCCGAGTGAAACGATAGTTTTTCACAATGAAGATGGAAATCCTGCTAGAGCCAACATCAAACAAGCTCTAGGTAGGTGACTTGTGCGATTCTACAAGAATCAAACTTGTGTCAACTGGAAAGAAACAATGGTGCGATTCTGTGTGAATCAAACTTGTTCCAGTATAAGAATTGACGGTTATTTATCATTTGACAAACAATCAAAACTCTCGAAGTGTTACAAAATTCTTTCATAAGAAACACTTAGACTGTCTTTTCAAATCAATTTTCTCTTTATTACTAACTGTTTCATTACAGGATATCTTAAAGATGGAGATGGAGATGGAAATTCCCAGTTCCTGAGATGTCAAGTAAATAACCGAATGCCAAGACACGACCTACACTTGTTATGATGTTATGAAAGACCTCATAAAGGTGTCAAAGCTTCCGCAAACTCTGATGTCATGTATTCATTCACAAGTGCACAAGATGGCGATCCATTACAAGATGATGTAAGATTATGTTTGGGCGATGATCTCAAGAAAGCTCAAGATCACAGTCAAAGACAAGCGTAAGATGAATCAAAAGATTACTATCCCAAATGTACAAGATATCAAATGTCTACGAGCTAAAGACTGAAGTGATTAAAGTTTGGTATTTTCAGGGGTGACCTCCCTTAGGGGGAGATTGTTAGATATTAGAAAAAGACTCGGTCACCCCGTGTATTTTACTGTTTATTATAGCTCGTAGTTTAATAGTTAATAGTACGTTTTTCGGTTTTAAGTCGGGTACAAATACCCGGTATATTGTAAGTACTATATATAGCCTCTTCTAACTTTGGAAGAGGTAAGCTAGTTATTATTTCCATTTCAAAGAAACACTTTCTCTCTCTAGAATATTCTCTCTCAAGTGTTTCTCTCTCTAGAAACTAGCCAAATCCAAGAATCGACCCCGTGTTATGATATAGGATATACCACAATGTGGCTTAGTTAACATGTGCACTGTATTATCAAGTTCCTTCATCTTCTTTTCCAAATCAATTTCATTTTCTATATTTTTATCTTCCTTTTTTATTCACTTTTGAAAACTATGAATGTTTGCAATAAACATTCCTTTTCTTTGATTTGTTTAGAAAGATTTTGCTCAAGTGAGTCAACTTGTTCTTTCAGTGCAAGCTTCTCCCTAATCATATCATCCATCTGAGAATCAATCATTTTTTCATGACTGCTTAAATCAATATTAAGACGTTGTTCAAAAGTTTTTACTCGTTCTTTATATCTCTCTAGCTCAGCGGTTACTAATTCATTATTATGTTCCTTATTAGCCTTTTCCTAATTATTTACATGATTAATCATTTGTTCTATCACAAATAAAATCATTGAATCTTGTTGTGCTTGCAAATGAGTATCTTGAACATTTGCATGTTCTGTTTCTTCCAAATATTGAGAGTATGGAATAATATTGCTATCAATATGTATCTCATTATCTGAAAAATCTACATCTGGTGATTGTTCAAAATCCTGCATGGCATGCACACTTTGATTTTCTATAACATTAAGATAGGTTTCAGAATGAGGTACCTCTGAGATAATGTCAGAACCATAGTTGGAAATGTTGGCCATGAGAACCGCTTGTGCATTCGAGATATCATCACAGTCAGAATCATACGTATCAAGATCCTCAGTCTGAAAAGCAGCATTGTTTGGAATAATTGTCTGAACAGCTTGACCATCTGGAACCCCTGAATCTGCAAGAAATGCGAGTTTCTCTTCATCCAAGATTTGTCCAGCTTCTTGAGCTTCAGTTAACATTGCTTTCTCCTTATACCATGCTGCATTCCTTGGTCGCTTCGGCTGAGTGTGTTGTCTAGCCATATGCCCTTCACCTTGACAGTTGTAGCATTTAACAACCCTTGCATGTCCACTTGCATTGTTTCCCCAGAGCTAGTAGCATTACTCTTATACCCAGTACTAGAATAACTTTGACCTTGTCTCCCCTATACTTGTTGCACTGTGACTCTACCATCTTGAATAGTAGCTTGGTTTCTTGGATTTGAGGAAGTTCTGAGTTGATTATTGGTTGAGAGGAACCTTAAGGAAGCTACAACTGTTAGAAAAGCCATTGCCTTGTTGAGACACGCAATTGGATCATCTCCTGGAGAGAATACAGGAACAACAAAATTGGAGTCCATAAGAGGTGACTCGATCATTGGTTGTGTAGTAACTTGAGGTGATTGATAAGCAATTTGTGGAACAAATGAGGTTTGATGATTGATTTGAGACTGATATGGATATGATGATGGAAAGGATGAATGATTAAATTGAGGTTGTGATGGATAAGTAGATGAGTAATGTTGATTGGGATGAATTGATCCATATTGAGATGGTGAAAACTGTTGTTGAAGTTGAGGATTGTTGTATGAAGACTGATAGGTGTTAAAGTGTGGTGGAGTCATCTGCTGATTTGCTACAAAAGCAAGTGGATCTTGATTGCGTTCACGCAGAAGACGGACTTCATTTGCATGGAGTTCGTGTTGTTCAAGATAGGCATGAAGCTGATCAAAGTTCGTTGTATGCAAATCCTTCACGAGCTTGACATTAGTCACAAATTTACTCCATTCCAGTAGAAGACTGTTTAAGAACTTTGTATTAACTTGAAATTGCTCGATTCTCATGTTGTAGATGTTCATATCATTAATCAGCAAAGTGAATCTCAAATAATACTTGTGAAGTGTTTCCCCCTTAATGTAAGTAAACTTATAAAATGCATCATACAGCTTACATTCTCTCTCCTGCTTAGTTAAAGAAGTGCCTTGCATTAGTAATTGAACTCTCCCATAAATTTTAGCAACTTTGTGATGATTCACAAGTGAATAGATATCAGTAGGGAGACCTTGAAGAATGATATTGGTAGCTTTCATATCACAATCAGCTTGAATTTTCTCAGCAGCAGATAGTTCAGCATATTTCTTAGTTCTGATCACACCATTCTCTTCCACGGTAGGCCAAATGAGTGGACCATTTTCAACTGATTCAAGTATCATTCTCCCATGTTCTCTATTTTGCATGTAAAGTTCCATTCGACTTTTCCACGAATCATACAAGTCCTTGTCCAACATAGGTGGACGATTGTCAGCACCGGAGAGTATCATATATTCTGCAAGAGTATTCTTTTGTCCAAGTGGATAATAGAATCCATTTCAATTTGATGAGAAAAGATAATCTTTCGATCGTTCAGTGATAAGAGGTTGATGTGATAAATTGATGTTTGTTTTAAGTGAATGAATCTTAGGATTACACGGGATTTTACAATTCTTGAATTAAACCGAGAAAATAATTAAATACTTCATGGGATTTTACGAATCAAAGAAAAAACCGTATAAATCGCTAGATTGAAGACAGGTATAAATCGCTGGATTAGGTAAGGTATAAATCGCTGGATTTTAAAATACGTATAAATCATTGAAAGTTCACACGTATAAATCACCGGATTTGAACCACGTATAAATCGCCAAAAATGCACAAGTATAAATCGCTGAACCCAAAAAAATGTATAAATCTCCGACTTGAAATACGTATAAATCGCTGAATCCAAAAAATGTATAAATCGCTGAAATTCCTTTAGTATAAATCACCGATTACACAACGTATAAATCGCTGAATTCAAGTACGTATAAATCGCTGGATTTAAAAAACGTATAAATCGCTGGATTCAAGTCGTATAAATCGCTGGATTCAAACAGTGTGTATAAAAAGCCGTTTTCAAACACTTCAAATCACTTAAAAACACATTTTTTGATGTTTTTACTTGAAATCACTTGTACTTCTTGTTATTCTAACACTATGAGAACCTTAAAATACAAACTTTATGGATTTGAACACAAAAAATTTCTGGATCAAGATATTAACTCAAAAATAAGTTTTAACCAAAATACTCAAAAAGATGAAGATTTTTGATGTTTCCAAAGTTACGCTTTTAAACTAAGCTTATACCAAGATAGAAATACAAGAAAGTACTAATCTTTATGGTTCTTGAACACACAAAAGATAAAATCTTTTGACTAAGTTCGAACCAAAAAACTCACGCACATAAATAAGAAAGAAATGCACACAACACCAAGTTATATCACCCTATGGCTCTTGATACCAATTGTTAAATATTAGATTATCTAATCTTACTCACAAAATAATGAAGAACTAGAGAGAGAAAGATGGGATGAACACTTCTAGAGAGAGAAAGGAAAAATAAACAAATTTAGATTAAGAAAAGTAAACAACCAACCCTCTCTATGGTATGGAGAGGGGTATAAATACTCATACATTGGCCGGCCATGATGTCTTTGATGGGCTAACCATAGGCCTTGGGCCAGACTATCTTATTTAAGTTCTATCAATTATACTACGAGCCCTACATACAATTATTATGGAAGTGACCGATACTTTCGTATTCCTAACAACATTCTACCATTAATGCAGTTGATCTAAACTTAAAAGGTAATCTGTGGGAGATAATTGCCAACCTAGGCAACTCTTAGCCTGTATGGGGAACAAGACATCATAATCAAGAATTACAATGTAAAGTAGCATGTTTAACCCCATCTTATGCCTCGGGTCGAAGTTTTGAACAACCATACTCGATATAAGTCGTCCAATACAAAATCAGTAATTATACAGTCTCAGGTATGACCATACGATTGTTGTATTACCTTGTTTTGCAATTCACCTAAGACCGTCTTAAAGTAAAAAACAAACTCAAGTGATTTCATACTTGGATGGCGAATGACTTAATTTTAAGGGTATAAATATTTTGATAAAAATAAGGTTACCAAAATTGTGTATAAGGAAGCATGCATGCAACCTTATAACACTAGTAATTTAAAACTTTCCATTTTCATTTTAAATCTGTCTATAAATAGAAATCCCATAATTTTATAAACCACATGCCATTTATAAAATTAGGGTTACCATGTTTAAAATATTTCAAAGTATAAGTAATATTACTACGGATAAGGTTAAATCCCCATGAGATATAATCAAATCCTAGATAGATACCAACAAAGATTTATTCCATCTTTAGTAATTATTACGACATACCATAAATATAGTTAAAACGTTTATGTAAAATTTGTTTATTTTTTGCGTTGTTCTGTCACGGGTTCCCTTGCAGAAACCACTAAACCCCTGCGTTATAGAACGTTTACAAAAAAAAAATTACAAATTTACGTATATAGTTCATGATTTAGCAAAGTGCGTGTATCAAATATACATACAATAAGCATTTTAAACATGTACTTTTAGTCCGTATTAATTTTGAAAATCAATTTTTGCATAATTATAAAAACGCCATTTATAAAACATGCAAACCATGTTTACCAAATTTAATCATACTAAACAAGAATCAATTACGCAATTAAAACATTTAATTCAACTAAGGTCTTCCCTACTTTAGCAATTAATCAATTAACTCACGTAATGATCTCATGCATACCGTTAGACTACGCATGCATATATATTAAGCTTCATAACCATGGTTTACATGCATGTAAGACATGCTTGACAATTTATAACAAGATAAATAAGCGACAATATATATTAAATCTAAAACGCAAATAACTACATAATGAGCGAATTGAATATCATGTAAAATATGTTCATATTTTATTTCCTTATTAATGTGACATAATTCAGGCAAGTATTATTTCTCTAAATAATTTCCTAAAATATTTTCATATAAAAGGCAAGAAAATAATAGCATATATGCGACATTTTTTACATATTTTTATGTTTTTATGTAATTACTACGCTATATGAGATGGCTCGTGATGCCACTGTTGAAAATCGTGGTCTAAAATCCTAATATTACTTTCATATTAAACGAGCTACGCAGCGGATATAGATCACATATAGCATACATAATTATCATAAAACGTAAATAATTAAACATACCGAGTAGCAACCAAGCTACGTGAAGAGCCGAAGACTTCTTCTGTATACACACGTGTATCTAATAATACCGTGCGGCCCCGAAACCTTACAAGTTGCTAAAGTAATCAACCTCTACGTGTATCCACACTACACGTTAAGCAATACCACCTGAATGCTAGTTCCATGAACCAACGCTCAAGAATACTACAGGTAGTCGAACTCAAACACCTTTCCCAAGGGGGTGTTTGTTTCGTCGACTACAAGAAGAAGAGGAGAAGAAGGGATAATCAAATAAGGCTTGGGGACCCTCTATTAATATCCAAAAAGGTGCTCCCAAGTTTACCTATCCCACCGATGTGGGATAAACTCCTTTTCCCTCTTATGGCCGGTCGAACCATCTCCACAACACCCTTGGTGTTGACTTTTTGACTTTTCTAATTATTATGTATAATTACATTTAACTACACATTAATTAAAAAGCCTAACATTTAATTATTCCTAAACGAACTAATTAACGACCGTTAGTATTCTATCGTTGGAATATTAATATACATAAATACATTTATATTATTATATACATTAATCGAGTATTAAATACATATATAAAAAATATACACTTATATTATTATATATATACCAATAGAGTGACATCTAAGTGTATACGTGTGTGACCCTGCAGGCTCACGTATTCCTAAACGTATAAATATCCGTATGACATGAGCACAAACCAACATATTACTCCAGACGTAGCCTAGTTTCGGCGTAACGAAAGGAATAGGTTACGTCGTAATCTTCTTCATGTACTAATGGCTTGTTTTTCTTCTATAGTTACGGTGTAGCCATAATGAATGAGTTACGTTTTAGTTATGACGTCAGGAACCTTTCTCATCACGTTAAATGTTATGGCTTAACCCTTACGGGTTAATTACGTTGTAATGCCTAATGACTGGACATCGTGGCTTTTACTAACAATAAGGGTTACGACGTAGTTCTTTCGTCCCAACTACGCCATAACAAAGGTCTGGCCCAACAAGATATGCTTATTTCTTCAAGTCATCATTCCATTTCCGTGTCTTTCGTTCCAATGTTTAAGTTTTACCTAATAACGAAATATGTTTTAATTACGTGCATACTTATATAAAAACATAACCAACATGAGTAATTTATAAGGTAAATTAACACCAACACCTATATATATAATTATTTGATGTTATCCAATAAACCACTTCTACCTTTTCCCCAGTTTATTACACATCTAGCGGTGTACCATCCGAATTAATACTAGCATAACCACCACATGATCTGTCGTGTTTTAGTGTTTCGGTTGTGTGTGGTTTGGATGGTAGATCTGGTGGTTTGTTAAGGAGGGTTATGTGTTGGGTTTGAGTATTCCGGTGATTAAAATGAGAGCTCGTCGTTGATATTTATTTTTATGCTTCTTGGTTGTTAAACTAAGGTCGTTTATGTTTCAGATTTTTGTTGGTCAAACTGAGGTGGGTTATGATTTATGTTTGTGTTTCTAGGTTAGCCAATGATGTTTTTAGATCTGTGGTTTTTTGTAATTTTAATATCATTAAATGTGGAGTTGTGCTCACAATTACTAACTTACTTGGATATGTTGTGCTTAGATCTTTTCAATATGGCTATGATAATTCGACGAGTCGTGATTTGTAAAAAAATTTCAAATCTCTGTTGTTAGTTTTGAATCCGCGTTTAGAAAGAGGAAATGTTGGTCTCGAGGCATATTTTTGTTAGTGGTATTATTGTTGCTTTTTGTTAATGTTGTTTTTATTTAGTGGTTTTGGCCTAGCTACATGTTGTTTATTAAAAGATCCAATTATCTACTTTGAAGCTTACTTTTTAATTTTTATACAGAGTATATGTTTCCTTAAGGTTCTATAAGAGGTTTTCTTTCTAAGAGAAAAACAAGTGGCTATGATGATTACTTTTAAAGAGATATATGAGAGTTTGCGTAGCTTTACTTTGGTAAATTAAGAGGATGATAGTGTGTGAAATATATTTTTGCACATTGCAACAATTGATATTGCAGTCATGTTGAATGAGTTCAAAAAAAGTAAGAGCTCTAGGTGTCATAACTGAATCACATCGCCACATCAGCGCTACGTCAACTTTAACTCAATAACACTAACATCCAAAAAAAAACCTGCAATCATAACACCATTTCAACACCACTTTTGGGACGCACCTTTTTCTTCTTTTCAATTTAATTAAAATAACTAAAACATTCAATTCATTTCATAAAATCAAAATTACAATACTTAAATAAACACACGCGAAAATAAAAAAACATACGAAAAAAACAACATACGGCCTAACGACTAATTAATCCCAGTTCGGCGAATCCCGGGTCAAATTATATTTTTCTTTGATCAATTCTTTTGGTAGTTGATCCAATACACGTCATCCTCCGACAAATCCTTCATACTCGTAGCGAGAAATTTCATCTCCTCTAAACGCGTAAGCGTATGATCTTTCTCTTTAGAGGCCTCGTACGCATTTTCGGCGGCTTCCCGTTTGAGCCAAAATTCGCTCGACATATGCTCTCCGAATGGGTTTGACGAGTTACTTCCCTCGGTGCTCGTCGTGGTATCGGATCTGGTTTTTGATTTTTTCGGGCCCGCGGGACGTGGTCTTGCATCTTCACCGAATAGGTCCTCGTTGCCTACCCCGGGGACATCGCCTTCGGTTAAATCAACCGGCCCGGGCGCGCCCCATTTTGAGTGGGATCGCAAGATTTCCCATGCTTCATCTTGGACAAATGGGATTGATTTATTCTGGTCTCGATAAGTTGCTTTAGCCCGTTTCATAACATCCATATCGTTTTTCCCACTTTTTCCAAACGCACGGTTCGTTTGTAAACGGCGTTGAACTTTTGGCAATTGTGGTTCAACGTATTGCCCTTCGTACATATCATCATCGTAATGGTCTTTCATCATAGTCACTTACCATTACGAATACCTCCATTATTCTCAGCAAACTTTGAGTGCCAATAACTACCTTTCTGAAACCATAGAATGAGTTGTATCATTATCAACTGATGCAACCTCATCTTCACTATCATAATCATCTGGAAACTCTACCTTCTTCAAAGGATTACCAGCTTCTCCACAAGAGTAGCTTTCCCACTAGTAAGTAATTCTTCAAACTTCTCGATTTTATCAATAATAGGAGTAGTACTAGTACTACTATTATTGACATTCATAAAAGAGGATCTACTTGAAGTAGCCCCGTTATTTACCAAATTAGTAGTCCCCCTATTGGTACCTAACTCCTACATCATTATCGACCCGAAATTAGAAATTCAATGGATTTTGAATACTAACCTCAATAGTAGGTACCTACACCTTTCTTTTTATTGCCGCATAGGGCTAGTGAATAGGTTTTCTTGGGAATAGCGCTATATTCTTTCTGAGGTTTAAAACCCATTTTCAAACCAACCAGAACACCTCGAGAAGTTTGACTAGGCTTCTTCAGAGTCTTCTTCTCACCAGCACTTGTATTCTTCGGACATTCCTCATGAATATGTCCAAAAACATTACAAGACACACACCTAGGAGGTTTACACTCATACTCAACACGAAAATTACATATATAATGGCTCTCCCCAATAATTTTAGGCATATCCACGATAATGCTATCTTTCAACTCCACATCAGCTTGAAGCTCAATCATAACTCTAGCATAGCTTCACCTACCCTAAGTTTGCATGCACATATCAGATGTATAAGAGTCAAGTATTAGAGGAGTATCCAGTTTAGTAGCAATGGCACTCAAGCCATCCTCGATGAATGTCATAACAGGTACACCATGACATTTAACCCAAACTGGAATTGTACTAACATCTTCTTTTAATAGGTTCTCATCCGGATGCCATTAATAAGCGGGTGATTCCAGATAAGCGGATGATTCCAGATAAACCATGGACCATTTTCAAGCATAGCATCTAATCCGTCTATGGAGCTAAATTGAAAGGAGAATAATCCGGTAGACGAGTTGAACATAGAACGAACATGCCCATATTTACCCCAAGTGTTCCTAACATAGTTAGCAACAACAGGGTATGCCACCCGCTTCCCCAAGAAAAAACCATATGTTGTATTAGCAAATCATTTACTTATAGCTCGAATAGACTCTACCGAGACAACCACATCAATCCTATTACCCCTCGGTGTAAACAAAGTATGAATATTCAGCTTCTTCCTACTTGGTTTACCAGTAACATTAGCATACGAAGACTTACCAGGGGCATTACCAGCCGTAGTAGTAACTGGTGTAGATAATGGTGGAAAAGATCCCAGAACAGTAGTATCTTCCAAAGAGCTTAGCTTTTTCACCTCCACTGTCATGTCAACCACAAATGGTGCTACACCATCCTTTACAGCAGATGCAACACCAACTGGAGTATCTTCATTCATACTATCATATGCTTTTTATAGGTCAAACCAATACCTGAAAAGGTATTAATCGATATTTCTATTGTAGACTCTTCTCCTTTTTTTTAAACCCCAAACCTTTCATCCCACTCCCTTTTTGTACTCAAAAATCTTACGCTCCATTCCACCCAACCAAAAAACCCTACTCTACTAGTAGTTTGCACTCCCAATTAAGATACTCACTAATAATGAACCATGCACGATAGACAACGAAATAGTAGCTACACATCCCAATTGATTAGCAAAAATCCTCCAAAATAAATAAATAAATAAATCAGTCTCAAACCAATAGGCAGATTCAAAAAGTAATGAATGGAATATTCAAAGATATCAAGCCACCGACTTGTAGGGCATTCCACAAAGAATAGTTTAATGTAATACTATAAACTGTCGTATTGCTTTAATAGAATATTTTTGTTATCTCTAATGAGTGATCACTATAATTAAATAATAAATCAGTTAGGGATCTAGTGAATCACTAAAAATTGCCAAGATGGGAGAGGATTAAACTTAAGATTATGCTCATTAGATGCGCGTTTTTAATCCATACTTGGATTCTAGCATTTGTGTATACTTTCTAAAGATTATAATTTGGATTCATAAAACGTCATTTGATTACATATCGTCCTCGCTAGGTAATCAATCAATAGCATAACACACTTTAGCATGAGTGGTATGATGCTAAGTTAATTTCTAGTGAAAGAATAACATAAATATAACAATCAGGGTTTTATTGAGGGTTTTATGGCAACATGGTTAGTGTGTATAAGGCAAGTATGAAGTATGTTATGCATAAGAATCTGAAGCATATATCTATGGCCTCATATGAAAAGGACATATAATATCATTTTATTACTAGAGAAAAATCATAGCTATGATGAGCAAATGTCGTGTAAATGTACTTATCAAAGGTTTGTTAATGAGGAGTGACAATAATAAATATAGTTTTTTTTTCATTAATAGTTGTACATAAAGTTGGCTAGTAGAATTGAAGTTATTATTTTATATACTGTAACATTTCTCATTTTTCATGTCATTGTACGACTCTATTAATGATCACCGTTTATTTTAGTCCGATACGCGTTTAAATTTTTAATATTTACTTTTAAGCTAAACCGCGTAGACTAGAAATAATCAATTAATGTAAACGGTCGTAAAATAAATTGGGGTTTACATCCACCAAGTAATATATAATTACTAGGGAGATAATTATGTACTTTAGGTATTTTATTTTTATTGGTCACGTAAAAAGTCTACGTTTCGCGATAAAATACATTTGGACACGCCCCGGAAATACCTAGACTTACCTAGACTCAAACCAATACCCGTATTAAACGCCTAGACACGAAATTAAACAAAATCTTGTGTTAATATCATGGGATTTCCGAAATCTAACAAGTGATCCATAAACAAATCGTCCCATGTGGATTTCTAGCTAGCAAATCAAACTTATGATACTTAAAGGTACATGTACATCTCCTAAGTAATTAAGACATGTCCTAATTGTCTCCACTAAACTATTGCTCAAGGGATATTAACCATCTTGCTTCTCTTTTGCCCCCTAGGCCACGATTTCATGCATACATCCATGCAAATCCATAAGATTTTACTATCTAAGTGAATCTTGTACATTTTAAGACTCATTAAAACTTGTACTAGTGTGGTTTAGCATAAAACCATGGGTGTTTAACTAGGAAGCTTCAAAACTACCTCCTAGGGTACAAACTTGGTTCGGTGTGGGTTGTCTTTGGAACCAAGAGGAGTAACTAGCAAACTTGCCTATAAATACACACTCACTCTTACCATTTGACACTCTTGTTAACTCACACACACCTCAAACCCTCTCCTCTCTTGTTCGGGATACATAAACCGCAACCAAGCACACGCACCTTTCCATTTCGAACCAACAAGTACCCACAAGGGTTATTCGAGCTAGGGTTGGGAAACTTCAAGGGCTTTGAAGCCAAGGGTTGGTTGTTTCGATCGTGTACACATTTGGATTAGCACTCCACACGTCTAAATACGTCCACAAATACTCTAGGACCCTTGTAAGTCAAGTTTTGAACTTATACTCTTCGCATTCTAAATTGTTTTCTTAGTTGCTAGATGTTATGTCGCGTAAACAATACATTAACGAGAACCTATGTGTAGCTACGATCATATAAACGTTTAGGTGGGACTCGTATGTTGCTAAACATGTCGAGATGTTAAGAAACATATTTAAAACGATTAAATAGCAAGCTAAGGTATCAAACACATTCGTTACATGCAAGTGTAAACACCAACGCGAGCCCTTACCCTACACATGAATATTTCATAAACCATACGTAAACCTTCGGGGTAAACATGGTGTGGTGACTGGGGAAATCATACACGACCTCATTTGACGTGTGCATGTGATAAACACAACCCTTACGAGGGTTTTCAAACATAAAACAATTGCTAGAACTAATTGCGATCCACTTGAAACCATTAGAAAGAGTAACGGGCCACAAAAGGGCCTCGTACAAATCCCTACGACCCATGTTCAGGCCCAACAGGCCCAACGAGGGCTTATTTATAAGCCACAGCTTATTAATAAGCCACTCGAGCTTAATCATGGTCATGAAGTACTTATTTGCTTCATATAGGGCTTTCACTCCATTTAGAAACCCAATCGAACCTTTGATGGGCTTTCTAGCCCACTAACGGGCCCAGCGGAAAGGAATAAGCTCACAATAAGCTTGGATCGCTTATTGGTGACCTTATGAGTGCTCAATGGGCTTATTGAACCCTAATACACTTAAAGGACCCTAATGGACCCAACTAAACACTTTAAAACCCTTACCGGGCCTTAACGGGCCCAAGCCGGCCCAATAAGAAGCTTATCAGCTTATTTTGAATAAGCTGGAAAATGACACAGATTATTGGGGCTTAATTCAAGTTAAAAATGATCTAGTAAAAGCCTAAAAACCCTAAAAGGTATATCGGGCCAAGCTATTGGGCTTACGGGCCCAATAAGCTCGAAATAAGCCATAATAAGCTCCCCGAGCTTATTTTAAGCTTAACCGACCCGCATGAACTTATTAACGACTTTTGGACCTATTTCGAACAAATAAACTTAAAGATTTTTCGGGTCATTAATTCGGCCTCGAAAGCCCATTACAATATGCTTGTATCAGCTGATAGCTTTACAATCTCTGCTGAAAACCAGAACAATTATTGGGCTAAATTAGGTCAGAAAATAAGCTAAAATGCATAAGAACTCCCTTAGGTTCTATTCGGGTTGAGTATGAGAGGGGCGTTAAGACCCAATAAGCTCGCAATAAGCTTCACATAGCTTCACGCGTTATGCTTAAGCTTAACAAGCCCCACATGAGCTGTTAAAGGCTTTCGGTCTTAATTAACAATGTCATTTTAGGACTCCTTATAAAAAGCTAAACGGGGCCTTAACGGGCTCCAATAAGGCCCGTCCGTTCTTCCGCCCGTTTTTTCCCCCGTTATATCCGTTTTGTTTTTTTGTAAAGCAAAAAATTAGCTCGAAATAGCTTATTTATAAGCGAAAATAGTTTTGTTGGCTTAATTTGGACTAATAAGGCCCAAATGCCACTTGTCGGGACTCTTAATTGGAGTGAAAATACAAATTTTCAACGTGCCAAGGGACTCTCTAAAAACATGTAAACATGTAACTTCGAAACCTAGGGGTTTGATTTGGTCATTTTTTCGAAATACAATAAACTCCAGGGAACTGTTTTTTGACTAACATTGTGAAACTTAGGGGATTGAAGCTTGTAAACTTATCAAGGAACATAATTTTGCCAACTTTGTAAACTTGAAGGACCACTTATGTAATTAATTGATGCTCGGGGGTTTTTAAAAATGTAAATAAAAAGTAATACTAATAAACCCAGGGGGCTGATTTGGTATTTATAAGAAACCTTAGGGTGCATTGTCGTGAACAAAGTAAATTAACGTATAGCACTTAACATATATGGTCTCCTTGAGCATTAAGATATTCGGACATTGAACGGGTCTAAATAACAAGATTTAATAACTAAGTTATATTTAGTTAATAATGATTTCACTGTTTCTCGGGTGAGAACCATCACGGGAATTATAAATATAATAATCTTGTGCCGTCACCATCCCAAGTGATAACCGGTATTTATATATTAAACTTAAAATGGAATTTTGTTTATCAATGATGTCTTTTTTTTGCTTTCCTTAAATGTCGTAATACTAAGATGCTTGTCCGTACTTACTTAGGTACACTTGCGGTTGTGATCCGATGCTTATTTGGATATTTATGCATCAGCTATAGGAGAGGAGATTACCTGGCTAAGGTGAGTATGACATAGCCCCATGCTTTAACAATTATTTAAATAATTTACAGTCTAGAGGGGTGGGAGAACAATGCTTTGTATTCTACAAACTGGACGCGCGCAAGGTGTACATTTTTATACCATGACTACGTGTTTGCCTAGGTTACCATAACCATTTTGTCCATGTTCATGAACTGTTAAATTGCATTATAGATGTGATTGGGTATTACATTGTAGTGGGCTTAGCGAAATTGAATGTTATGGATAGATCTATTAAGGGATTGACAATCCCCGTTCGGGGTGACTAGCTATTACTGGGAACGAACGCATACCATGTCGAATCTGGGATGTTGCGGGGTTAGCACATCATTCACGGACACCTGTTGGCAAATTTATATTTGCATTCATATATGTCGAGCTTCGGTGTCATGAGCTTAGGGAAACGTAATTACTTTTTATGATGTTTGCATTTGTTGCTTAATCATACACTTGGAAATCTTGCGGTCCTACCATCGACTTATATAAACCTATGAATTCACCAACTTTATGTTGACGTTTTAAGCATGTTTTTCAGGTCAATAAGGGTATGAGGTGCGATGATACATTGCGGAGTCAATAATGAAGAGGTCAACACTTAAGTGATTTGGGGTTTCTTATTACACTTTGGGACAGTTGTTATAAAACCGGAATCTTTATCTATATTGTTGAAGAGCTACGCAACAGATATAGATCACATATAGCATACATAATTAAGATAAAACATAAACAGGTAAACATACCGAGTAGCAACCAAGCTACGTGAAGAACCGGAGACTTTTTTTGTATACACCCGAATGCTAGTTCCACGAACCAACGCTCAAGAATACTACAAGTAGTCAAACTCAAACACCTTTCCCCAAGGGGGTGTTTACTTTCGTCGACTATCAGAAGAAGAAGAGAAAGGATAATTAAATAAGGCTTAGGGACCCTCTATTTATATCCAAAAAGGTGCTCCCAAGTTTACCTATCCCACCGATGTGAGATAAACTCTTTTTTCTTCTTTTTGCTCTAGGCCGGTCAAAAGATCTCCACAACACCCTTGGTGTTGACTTTTTAACTTTTCTAATTATTATGTATAATTACATTTAACTACACATTAATTAAAAATCCTTACAGTTAATTATTAGTAAACGAACTAATTAACGACCGTTAGTATTCTATCGTTGGAATGTTAATATACATAATAAATATACACTTATAGTATTATATACATTAATCGAGTATTAAATACATATATAATAAATATACACTTATATTATTATATATATATACCAATAGAGTGACATCTAAGTGTATACGTGTGTGACCCCGCAGGCTCACGTATTCCTAGCCGTATAAATATCCGCATGACATGAGTACAAACCAACATATTACTCCAGATGTAGCCTAGTTACGGCGTAACAAAAGGAATAGGTTACGTCATAATCTTCTTCATGTACTAATAGCTTGTTTTTCTTCTATAGTGACAGTATAGCCATAATGAACGAGTTACATCTTAGTTATGACGCCAGGAACCTTTCTCATCACGTTAAATGTTACGGCTTAACCCTTACGGGTTAATTACGCTGTAATGCCTAATGACTAGACATCGTGGCTTTTACTAACAATAAGGGTTACGGTGTAGTTCTTTCGTCCCAACTACGCCGTAACAAAGGTCTGGCCCAACAAGATATGTGTATTTCTTCAAGTCACCATTCCATTTCCGTGTCT
>BQNB010063391.1:2853-35703 GCA_026074375.1 Tanacetum coccineum | reverse complement strand
AACGGGGTAACAGGCTAACTAACCACAGGGACTAACAAAGGTAACTACAAAATAGAAAATTACACAATTGGTCCCTGAGGTGGACCCCGATTACAAGCTTAGTCCAAACAGCTTATTATCAAAAAGCTATCAAAGCAAAGCTGTTAAGGGGCTCAAGGGGAGTCTTTTTTGTAAAAGCTGCATAAGCTGAAGTTAACTTAATAAGCTAGAAAAGTGAGCTTAATGGGGCTGCAGAAGCTAAATAAGCTTATGGCTTATTTTTCTTGGCTTTTTGGGATTTAAGCCAACAAATAAGCTAGAAACTAGGGGGATAGATAAATAGGGAGAGGGGAGTCCTAAATATAAGCTAAGGTATCTAGATTAAGCCCTAAAATAAGCTGAAAAGTACTTAAGCTATAATGATAGTTTTAAAAGAAAACAGAAAAAGGGCTACTTTAAGCCTAGAATAAGCTAACTAAATAAGCAATCTAAATTAAATAAGCTGCTAAACCTACTAGAACTACCTATAAGCTATAAGGAAAAACACTAAGAACCTAGGGCTTAGTTATGAAATAAGCTAGAAAAGTGGGGTGAAATCAGGTGCTTAGCACCAGGGGAGATACAACAGTGAACAAGGGGTCCTTTTTAAGCTTATGCAATAAGCTTATAAAAGCTTTTTACCTAAAACCAATCACAAACAGATTAAAAGGGGTGGTCAATGAGCTTATTTTCAAAGTTTGAGAGCTTAGGGCTTAATTAAAACTGCTGATAATGGGGCTTAAAATTGAGGGATTTCAAAAATCATGCAAAGCTAAACTTTGACTTATATTGTCAAAGTAAAAGGGACAGCAACAAGGGGTTGGTAAATTGGCTAGAAACAACAACAACAAGCACAACAATAGTGTGCTTAAGCTGCATAAGCAGCTTGAGTACTTAAGCTCAATTTGGCTTATTCAAATTTTGACAGAATACAAAAGGCACTTAAAAACTTATTTTAAAACTAAAAATGGTGATTAAAGTGGCTTAATTAACCCCACACACTCAGCCAAAGTTGGCTGAGTGCACTTGACCCATGCCAATTCCATATTGACCCATTTTAAGACTAAACCAAACACCCCCTTAATTTATAAAAAACGTTTTTTACTGATTTTTAGTTAAGGGAAGGCTGAGAAAGGTGATTATAAGTAATGTTTAACCATTTTGACACAATCTTACACATGTTAAACAGAATTTAAAGAGCTTACTTTAACCTTTTAATCTTGACAGTGATAATATAAAATTCTTCAAAGTAAAAATCTTAACTTTCATTAATATTCAAGAAATTACATAAAACTTTTAAAGTTGAACTGAATTACAATACTTGCTTAAGAAAAAGACTTAATTAAAACATTTAAACTAAAAAACAGGGTAAAAGGGTGTAACATGGTGTGTGGACTTCGGCTTGGTCTTGGCTCTTTTATACAAGCTCAAAGCCTTGTGGCTCATGGGTTGTGCTTGTTGTAAGGCTTCCCAATCAATCCTAGCCCTTCGTTGGCCTTACATCATTCTCAGCCATGGATGGGGTTCGTTGGGTTGAGTGATTTCCAAGTGGGAAGGGTTATAGGGGCAGGGTAAGGTGGGAAATGGTGAGGGTGAGCTGGTGGTAGTACTTGGGAGGTGGTTTGGCCTTGTAAACCATGGGGGAGGGTGGTTTGAGGTTTTGGCGGGTACGGGGTTGGTTGCAGGTTTAAAAGAAATGAATGAAAAAGATGCAAGAGTGGCCCCTCATGTTTGGTTCTCTTTTCATTTCCTTTTTAAAACCATTTTTCAGTTATAACAAAGGTTTGGAAAGTGGCACTTTTGGTCCCTCCGTTTTATAACAAAAGAAATAAAGAAAGTTTTGGTAATTTGCAAAAATGGTCCCTGCTGTTTATTACTAAAAGGGAATAAAAGAGGTTTTGGAAAATTGCAATTTCAGCCCTTGTGTTTGTTTAAACCATTTTTCTTTTATAATTCAAAATGGCTCTTTTTGGCCCTTTTCTTATTTTTTTTCATTTTTAATTATAAAACAAGGTTTTAAAATTTACATTTTTGGTCCTTATGTTTTATAAAAAAGGGTATTGGGCTTTGTGTTTGGGCTTGTATTGGGCCCACTGGGTTTGGGTTTTGTGTGTACAATGGCTGAGATTGGCTGTAACTGGGCTAGGATTGGGCCTTTAAAGTCTTCACAGTCTTTGTCAATTGCACACAAATGGGCTGTTGAAATTGATTGAGGGCCCATTTGGTCTTCACAGTCTTCATAATTATACTATTGGGCTTTCCCGGCCCATCAGATGGGTTAAGATTGGTTAAAAACAAAAGGGGTTTTGCTATTGAGGGTCAAGAAAGGGAATTCAAGTGTTAATAAGTGACATGGCAAAGGATTACATCAACAAACGCATTTTATTGGCCAATCCCATCAAAAGATGACACGTTGGATTGATGAAAACACAAGGAATGAAGCATTTTACACTTGATACACTCTCAAAAGAAGCACAAGCTGTCTCAATCACGGATTGCCAAGCTGGCAATCCGTGTGAGATATGATGTGATCCAACGGCTAAGATTGCTCTTCCAATCATTGAGAGAATGTACGGATGAGATCAAGAGGAGCGTGTAACTACCAAGAGTACTAGAAGGATCAGCTGGATGCTATAAATAGAGGCCTGAGCTCACACACACATATCTTCTTTTCTTGTAATTTTTTTTCAATTAAATTAGCTTATGTAGTTTTTAGTTAAACATGTAATTTCCTCTTTTAAATCCTTGTAATCTCTTTTCTTAAGCTTTGTAATCTATTTTGAAAGTTAATGAAATCAGAAGTTTAGTGTTAATCATCTGTTCTTAGTCATAAAATTCTCAATAAGCCAAATGTTTGCTACTGTCACTCATAAGCTCACACAAGCTCATTCTAGCTCTCACAAGTCTCTAAGCTTGTGATTGAGCTTAATTGGCCATTTAATCTACTTAAACTATAAAAACAGCTTAATACCTTGTCTTATTGGATTTTGAGCTTATGGAAGGGAAGCTAGCAATGGAAGAGCTTCCATGGACTTTTACTGGCTTATCAATGATAAGCCAGAGCTAGTAGATAAGCTCTAAGAGCATTTTAAGCTTTTGTTTAGCTAAAGCTCCTTGTAAGTCTCTTTTACTTTTCTGTTTTAAATTCCTAGTATAGAATTGCTTATTTAGTTTAAACTGCTTGCTTATCTGTGCTTATTTGATTGATTTCTAGCTTAATAAGTATGTTCAGCTATCTTAGTTCAATTCTTATAGTTTAGATTTAGTTTTGCTTCATTTAGTTTCAAAAATCAATAAAAACTCAAAAATAAGTAGTTTAGTGTTAGCTTATAGTTTCTAGCTTAGTGTTTGTTTAGGATTGCTTATTAGGCTTATTTAGAGTTGTTTACTATCTGGTTTTTGAGTTTGGATATCTAGAATTCAATTTCTAAAGCTAAAAATGGAATTTGAGAAATTTAAGGGGTGTTTGGAACAAGCAGTACTAACCTTGAGTTAGTACTGCTAGTGTTCTTTAGTTAGTTCTGGTAGAAGTAATTGAATAATTATTGATTTTAATCTCTTTCAGTTGGTTATTAGTATAGGATTAGTAGGCTAGATTAGTTTTATCAAAGTTTTAATAGGACTAGTGGTTAAATATTTTCATTAAAACTCTTAAAAATCCAAAAATATTAGGTTAATTCTTAGATCAGTGTTTCTGTCTTAATTACTAGTTTATATAAGCTCATTAGGTTGGTAATAAGCTATTTTCTATCTGGTATCAAGGTTTTAATAACTAGATTTCATTCTCTCAAGTTTTAGTAAAATCTGTCTAGCTTAAAGGAGTGTTTGGATTAATACAGTTTGACCTCATAAAGTCAAAATAAATTGGTGTTTGCTCTTTGGTCATCTTTGATTTCATTATTGAACAAGTTTTGAAAAGGTTTATAGGTCTAGTTTAAGTTTAAAATCAATCTAAGGATTATTATTTTAGCCCCTGCACCAGGGGAGAATTTTCCTTTTTAGTCTTGTTAAAACTTGAGCCAAGCTTCTTTGAGCTTGTTTGTTGTTTGTAATGTGCTCATACACACTCAATCAGAGTGTGTATTGCAGTATTGACCATTAAGGTCATTAGCATTTAGGTTATACCCATTGGTCAAGTGCATCAGATAGGGCATTTGCAGTCCAACTGCAGTCCCTTTTTGATCATCTTTTAAACTAGCTTAAGTAGGATTTAGAAATTTAAATTTAGAAGTCTTATAGTTCACATATAGCTTAATATAGATTAAAACTTGAATTTAAATTTCTAGCTTATAATTTAGGGTAAATTAGCTCTTAAAGTTCAATAAAATTCTTAAAAAAACCAAAAAACAGTAGTAAGTAATCATTAGTTTCTAATCCTTGATTTTTAGCTTAAAGTATTTGCTTTTATAATTTGGATTCATAGCATATAAGTAGCTTGTTAAGTTTTCTAAATCTTAGCCTCAATAGTAGCTTATTGTTCTTTTTAGCTTATCTTGTTTTTGAACTTTTAGTGCTTATTTCTGAGTTTGCCATTTAGATAGCTAGATTCAGTTAGCATTAAGTGTTTTCAGTTTAAGTAGCTTATCATTTTTAACTTCTACATATCATAAGCTTTCTAGGACAGCTTTTAGATTTAAAATTGAGCTTAAATTGAGTTAAGTGCAAGCTTTTAAGTAAAAACTAGCTTTTTAGCTCTTAAAAGCCAAGTTTCTGTAAACATCAACTTGAAAAGCTTTTTGAGAGCTTATTTTTGAGTTAGCTTATAGTTTCTTTATTAAAGTAGCTTAAAAAGTTGTCCTCTACAACTTTGTTCTTTTGAGTTTTCAAAAATAAAAAAAATATATAAAAAAGGGGTGTATGCCCAGACTTGAACCCGTGACCTCTCCCACACTACACACACGACTTACCAATTTGCTTCAATAGCTCATCCAACCACATTCCTTTTCATTTAATCCTTATACTCTTTTTCATTTTCTTTTTCCTTATTAAGCCGTAGCTTTTCAGCTTATTTCCCCAGCTTATTAGATAAGCTAGGGGCTTATTATTATTTTTCCTTTGTTCTTTGTTACATTTAGGACTTTTCCTGAATTTTTTGTAATTTTCCCTTTATTAAATTAATTTCTATAATTTTTCTTAGGTTTTAACTTTCGAAAATTAATAAAAAATAGAAAAAAAATTTAGAAAAATACAAAAAAATAGTTTTTAGTTTTAGAAAAATTAGTTCTAGTTTTACATTCATTAAAACCATTTTTACCACTTTTAGATTTTTATTTTCATTTTTAAGCTTTTAATTTTAATTTTAAAAATAGGATTTTATTATAAAAAGTAATTAAAAATAGTTTTCTGAATTTTTATAGTATTTTAGACTTTTCTAAGTTTAAAAATCATTTTTTAGAATTTTTAGGATTTAATTTGCTATTTTCTAGGATTTAAATAGATTTAATTAGTTTTTAATTCATAATAAATTCAAAATTAATCAAAAAAATAATTTTCTTTTTCTTAAAATTTTCTTTTACCTTAATTTAGGTTTAGAAATTTAGTTTGCATTTTTAGGAATTAATCTTGCCTTAGTTGCTTATTTGTCGCGTTTAATTTGTTCCCGTTAATTGTTTTTGTGCTTAATTGCTTTAGTTTTCTTATTTTAATTGTTGCTTTTAATTAGTAGATATAGATAATCAAATCAATCTTTGTTTTAATTCAAATCATTGTCCAAACTAGAACGTGGTTTCAATTTCATGAATCGTTGGGGAAACGACCCGGGGAATCATACTTCCCGGTTTAATATACGTATTATATTATATTATATATATTTGTGAAGATTTTCCTTTTTACCTTTGTCCTCAAGGGTAATCTGGTAATTTTCCATCGTATTATATATATTATATTTTTACGTGTGTTAGATTCTGACGAATCAGTAACAAATTAATAAAAAGAGCAAAAAGATTGAACATTTACAGACCTCAACTATCTGCATTGCGTTTGTGGGTGTATATAATGAAAACGACGTATATTGGCATATATTACTAAAAGAATTCCAATAAAATTACTAAAATCAATATTAATATGAGGGATTTACAATTTCAAAAATATGTTATCATCCATTGCAGTCTGTGGCTAATAAGAATGACTCTAAAATATCCATCCTAAATGTATTTCCTGAACATAAACGATGATAAGATCAGATTCGATTATCACATTTTCTACCAAAGCAGAAGACTTCAGGCTTTCTTTTCACAATACATCATGAACAATCACATTCGTCCCATTTCCACTTCTTGCCAGAACACCTGCCATAAAAATAAAACTCATTACTCAACTTTAATTCATAATCATCAATCAAGATGACTCGCATCTTGATACAACAGAAGAATTTGATTCATAGCTTCAAATAACAAAACCCTCAAATTATAATTTTTATATATATTAATTTTTGTATTAATAGTTAAATTTAAAATATATAAAAGTGAATTTTGTTTAACGAATCTGGTACCTGAATGATTTCTCATCTTCTTCTTTATCCTACTTCTTGATCATCCTTAAATCTTGAGTTGTTCTTGAATGTTTAGAGGTTACTGATGAATGGATTATGTGTGTTTTCTTAGAGATCTTAAATGTTATAATTGTGCAGTTATTATTTGTAACTGCTTTGTAACTCTTGTGTAGATATGAAAAGGATGATGATCTACATTAAAGGGGCGTGGGGTTTTTGTAACTCCTGGAAACATGATGAATGAGGCAGATACAAAGGCGTGGGGTTTTTGAGGGCTTTAATGAGCATGAGTCATAATTATTCAAAATTAAATATAGTGTACTAGATCTTTATATATATATAGATAATATAACTTTCTTTTTATAATTTTCTACTCTTTTAATTTCTAATTGATAAAAGTGAAAAAAAATTATTGCGTTATAAACATTCATATTCATATAATTAATAACGTAAAATATAAATAATTAAAAAAATAAAAACATATAACAATTATACGTGGAGTCATAAACATGTACAAGTAAGAAAATTTATAGAAATAAATGTGGGCGGTGTCACTATAGGAAACGTTGTTTTCCTAATTTAGTTCAAGGTGGGTCATTAAATTCACATTCTATCTAAAAAAAGAGAAAAAGAGAAATGCTAGATCCACATAAAGTTTACAAAAACAAATTCACGTAATGATGTTGCATGAAAGCTATTAATCTTATTTCTCATACTTTTGATTCTGTTCACATATTTGCATCCACAAATTATATTATTTTATATTTTTATATATATGTATATATATATCTTTATATATATTATATATATATGTGTGTGTTGTGTGTGTGTGTGTATTTTTATATATCATTGGCTATCTTATTATAGTATCAATTTTGGCGCTGGTTTTCGGGGAGATTGTGGAAACGATTCTTGTGTTACGTTTGATGATTAGTGTTTGAAGACCCTTTCCTTCGTGAAGTTAGCGCTTCATTTTTGTGATTATATATTTTTTTCTATTATAAAGTAATCAAAAATCAAAAAATATTGAAAAAAAACAACAAAAATCCAACAGTTCTCTTGTGTCAACTTGTGAATTCGGCTCACCTTTAGGTTACAAACTATATAGAGTGGTATAAGGAGGGTTGTTCCTAGGAACTACGACCCGAAAGGAGAAGGTTTTTAATAGCTTCGCGCTTACCCGCTCCTCCGCTTCTTTGTGCGTTTTCTAGAGAGCTACCGTACACTCGTTTGATTATCGGTTACAAAAATATTTTCCTCTCTTTTCTTTTTTTTATTTTGTTCTTAGTGGTATGCAACACTCGCTCTTCGTCAAAATTTCGTTGGTGAAAACTTCTAACGACATACCTTACTTCTACGATTCCGAAACGTCGTAATCATAGACGTTCTATACAAAGAGTCAAACCATTTTCTCTTGTAGAGACTCCCGTAGTTACGATGTCCAATCAACGTACTATGGTGGAATTACTCCATGCACCCACCGAGGGTTATGTGGAGCCAATCGTTGTACCACCCATTCCCGCTAAGCTATTTCGGCTACAGCATTGTATATCAATCTTTGTAACTTCAAACAATTCTTTGGTTTGAGAAAGAAGACCCTCATGCTCAATATTCGATATTTTAACAAGATTACTTTCTACGTCTGAAGTACAAAGATGTGCCAGATACATCGATTAAGCTTATGCTTTTTCCATTTTCTATTGATGGTCCAGCCCGAATTTGGCTCGACAAATAACCTCCTTGTTCTATTATCACTTGGGACGATCTTGTGTCCAAGTTTATTAACCATTTCTTTCCTCCCTCAAAAACAACAAACCTTCGGAATGAAATTTCAAATTTTCAACAAAATTTAAAGAAACGTTTAGTGAGGCATAAGACCGTTTCAAGGATCTCCTTCGAGCATGCCCACATCACGGTTTTACCCCGAAATGCATCAAAATTGATACTTATACAATGGTTTAACCATCGATTCAAGATTCTTTAAATTTGCCGCCGTGGCATCTTTTGGAAGATAGTGCACAAGATGTGTTGAAAATCATGAAAACATATCAAAAGTTTGTAATTCAGAAAACATTATATTGTTTCTCCAAGTGAAAGCATTAGTAATGTTGATCTTCAGAGATAGCCAGTACCGTAGCCCAGTGGCTGTGACTAGGGCCATGATGTTCCCGCGATTTTAAACAACATCAAGTAACCCCAGCTCCAGCTTCCGTAAAAGCTGTTGAGGAATCGTGTGTTACTTGTGGCAGTGCTCATTCTTACGATAGTTGTCCCTACCACCGATTGGCAACACTTTTTTGGGCTATCAAGACAATATTCAAGGATACGTTTCAGCAGCCGCAGTAAACTATAATCAAGGAAAATACCGGATTTCGGTCCTCAAATGTTGCTGACTTAATTCGACTAACAGGTTTTGCTCATCGAATGTGCAAAATAAATCAAAAATGGTACATTCAAGGTTACATCATAACTGGGAAATTAAATCAATTTAATCAAGGAAACCAAAATTATCATGCTACGGCTTATCAAGCCCGTTTCATCATCCACCAGTTGTGACGACTAGTGAATTTTATCAAAACTACATAAAGGCAAATGATGCTCGGGTACATTCGG
The DNA here is from genome assembly GCA_026074375.1 of Tanacetum coccineum. NCBI lineage: Eukaryota > Viridiplantae > Streptophyta > Magnoliopsida > Asterales > Asteraceae > Tanacetum > Tanacetum coccineum. Next base: position 26,582 of record BQNB010063391.1, on the reverse strand, counting down.
TGATGAACATGCAAACCCATACAAGACCCTTTTAACGATATTCTAACATCGTTCTTTAAGTTACTTGTTTGGTTAATTTATGAAATTGATACAGCTTTTCTTCGGGTTCGAGTTCAACATCCTAGCAACACCGTTGCTAACCCGAGAGGTGATTTAAAAGCATATCTCACCACCCGAAGTGGCATTTCTTATGATGGACCTCTAATTCCACCCCCGTTTTCTTCTCTTCCTAAGTTGGTGGAACGGGAAACCGAGGTGACAAAGGATATGGTGCAACCGAGTACCAAAAACATCCAACCTCCGGTAGTCCAAATTCAAGCTCCAATTGATGAGGTCCGTTGTTGTTCCTAAGCATGTAAACCGTTCTATACTTATCCTTAGAGTGGCAAACAAAACAAAAGCTTCTGTGAAAAAGATGATAATATTGCTTCTCCAAAACTTTGTTGATATCTTTAGGGTATTACATTTCGTGCATACAGTTCTAAGTGGACTGTCTTCTTCCATATGCCAAAATTTGCTTCAATTTTTAAATTCTCTTAATATCAAAGAAAAATTGATTTGACTTAGCCAAACAACACCGTTGTGAATGAGAATTGTTCGGCTGGTTTTAATTCCTAAAAAAGTTGCCACGTAAAACTTAGAGACCCCGGCAAGTTTCTCATTCCTTGTGATTTTCCAGAGTTAGTTGAATGCTTAGCCTTGGCTCCGATCTTCGGTGCAAGCATCAACTGATGCCTCTTTCCATTATGGAGAAGCTCTCACCCCCGAACTTACCTCCTACGCACAATAATTTCTTGAACTCGCAATAAACAGATTGACACTACGTCCATCCCCCCGTGTATTGCAATGATGTCTTTGTAAAAGTTGGAAAGTTTCCATTTCGGCCGACTTCGTAGTCATTGATTATGTTGTCGATCCTCGGGTTCCCTTAATTCATGGGGAGCCCCTTTTGAGGGATGGCAGTGCTTGATTGATGTTTATGGTGAAGAATTAACTCTCCGAGTTGATGATGAAGCCATAACCTTTAAAGTTGGTCAAACTTTGAGATACTCTTACAATGATGTTGTGTCGATTAATCGAATCGATGTCATCAAATAGTTGTGAGGTCGTAAGCTATGCTCAAGAAGTGCTAGAATTCTAGGATAGTTTACGGAGTGGCATATCCAATCTCCGTCTTTAGATCACTTTCCTTTCTACTTCTTCCCCCTCTTTAACTCCTTTTGAGGAGGTGACTTCCATTTTGGGGAAGAAATCAAAGCTCTTGTCTTACAATGATTCTATTCCACTAGAATTGATGATGACATACTTTGATCCGGAGGGAGACCTTCTTCTACTCGAGAATTTATTAAATAATGATCCATCAACTCCTCTCCTTCCGAAAGAACTTCATGTTGAGGAACTTAAAATCATAAAATCTTCTATTGATGATCCTCTGGATCCGGAGCTTGAGCTCAAGGATCTACCTTCTCATCTTGAGTATTTATTTTTGGAGGGTACCTATAAACTACCCGTCATAATTGCTAAAGACTTAAAAGTTGAGAGGTCCGACTTATATAGGTTTTAAAGTCACAGTAGCGTGCATCGCTTTGGAATTTCTCTTGATATAAAGGCATCGAACCCTTAATTTATGTACTCACAAATATTAATGGAGGATGACTCTAAACCGCAATTCAACACCAAAGACGGGTTAACTTAAAAATTCATGAGGTTATCAAAAAGGAAGTTATCAAACTCCTTGATGCCGGATTGATTTATCCTATCTCCGATAGGCCGTGGGTTAGCCCCATTCATTGTGTGCCCAAGAAAGTCAGTATAACCATAATTGAAAATGATGATAATGATTTGATACCTACTCGATTAGTTACGGGATGGCATGTATGCATTGACTACCAAAAGTTAAATGATGCCACTCGTAAAGATCATTTCCAGTTATCGTTTATGGACCAAATGCTTGAGAGACTCGCGGGAAACGAATACTATTGTTTTCTAGATGGTTTCTCGGGATACTTTCAAATTCATATAGACCCGACTAAGACCATGAGAAGACCACATATAACTTGCCCCTTATGGAAAAGTTTGCCTACCGACGTTATGCTTTCGGCTTGTGTAATGTCGGGCATGTTTCCAAAGGAGCATGATGGCCATTTTCACGCTTGATCAAGTGAAACAATGGAGATTTCTCGTCTCTCCATTTAGACAATAATGCTCAAAAGGTGCGAATACACTAATTTAGTTCTAAATTGGGAGAAATGTCATTTTATGGTAAAAGAAGGCATTGTTCTAGGGCATAAGGTTTCAAAGTCCGGGATTGAGGTCGACAAAGCTAAAGTCGATGTTATAGCTAAACTCCCTCATCTGACTTTCGTTAAAGGCATTCTAAGTTTTTTAGATCACGCCGGGTTTTATCATCGATTTATTCAAGATTTTCTAAATCCCACCGGCCACGAATGTCCCATCTTCTTGAAAAAGATACCCTTTCTTTTATCGAAGAATGTGTTAAATTCATTTTAATTACTTAAGAAGAAGTTAACCGAAGCTCCAATTTTAGTTGCCCCCGATTGGGACCTACCGTTTGAAATTATGTGTGATGCTAGTGATTACGCGGTAGGTATTGCAGTTTGGGGGCAACGTAATAAGACCATACAATTTCATCTATACATATGCAAGTAAGACCTTGTCGGATGCTCAAGCACATTACACCACTACAGAAAAAGAGTTATTACCCGTGGTGTATGCTTTTGAGAAATTATGGCCTTACTTAGTCTTGTCGAAGGACCATTGTTATACGGACCACTCGGCTCTTCAAAAATATCTTCTTTCCATGCAGATACTAAAATGAGATTACTCGGTGGATTCTCCTAACTCTCAGAATTTGATGTCATTATTCGTGATAAAAAAAATAAAGGAGCGTGAGAATCTTGCGGTTCGACCATCTTTGTCAAGACTTGCAAAAATCCCCACCAAGTGTTTCTCAAACAAGGAAATTACCGAAACATTTCCTCTCGAGACACTTGGTATGGTTACCTTTCGTGGTGATGATAGTACCCCATTGGTTTTCAATTTGCAGATTACCAGCGGGAATTTTGTGATTTTAAAGGGAATGTCCTACCAACAAAGAAACATGTTTTTCAGGATTTTAAGCACTACTTTTGGGACGACCCCTTTTTGTTCAAAATTTGTGCGGGTTGTTCTAGGATCAAGTGATTTGGCTGGTGGTGTTTACGGCAAAGAGTATTGATATTCACAGCTTGCCATAAATGGGGCCCACCATGGGACCATTATGGTGTCCAACTACACCGCACCAAGAAAGTTTTTACTCAGGATTCTTTTGGCTACCATTTGTTTCGCGATGCCCATGACTTGGTCACCCGTTGTGACACTTGTCAATGTCAGGGAAAAATCTCACAACGAGATGAAATGCCTCAAAACGCAATTCAAGTTTGTAAGATTATTAACGTTTGGGGCATTGACTTCATGGGCCCGTTCCCGTCTTCTTGAGGGAACAAGTATATACTCGTGGCCGTCAATTATTTATCGAAATGGGTTGAAGCGAAAGCGCTCCCCACTAAAGACGCCCGAGTTGTTTGCAAATTTTTTAAATCTCTCTCCGCCAGATTTAGGACCCATCGTGCTATCATTAGTGATCGCGGGACCCATTTTTGCAATGACCAGTTCACAAAGGTCATGCTTAAATATGGAGTTACTCACCGTCTCTCCACCGCATATCACCCACAAACAAGTGGGCAAGTTGAGGTTTCAAATCGTGGTTTGAAACGCATTCTGGAAAGGACCATAGGTGAACACCGTGCTTCGTGGTTCGATAAGTTGGATGACGCCTTGTGGGCCTTCCGTACCGCATTTAAGACACCCATCGGGTTCACTCCTTACAAGTTGGTGTATGGAAAGGCTTGTCATCTTCCCATCGAGCTCGAGCATAAGGCCTATTGGGCCTTAAAGCATTGCAATTATGACCTTGTGATCGCGGGTGATCACCGGAAAGTTCAAATGAATGAATTAAATAAACTTCGTGATCAAGCCTACAAAAACTCTTTAATCTAAAAAGAGAAAACAAAGAGGATCCATGACTCCAAGATCAAGAATCGCGTTTTCAACGTTGGTGATCGAGTTATCCTCTTTAATTCTCGATTAAAGACTTTTATCGGGCAAGCTTAAGACCGCTGGGACTGGACCATTCAACCGTTTTACCCACAGTATTTTCCTATAGGCACCGTCGAGTTATCTCAAACCGACGGGCCAAACTTCAAGGTGAATGGTCATAGACTTAAACACTAATTTGGAGGGGACATACCACCGATGGTTGTCCTGGATCTCCAAACTTTCCCCATGGACAAATGAATTTGGGAACGAGTCAAGCTTAGTGACTCTTTAATAAACAAGCGCTTCGTGGGTGGCAACCCATGCTTATCCAAATATAATTATAATAATAGTAATGAATAAGTGTGTTGTGAGGAGGCTTGCCTCTATCTTTCTCGTGTTTTGTGGTTTCTGTTGTATGTCCAGGATTGCCCCGGATTATGAAGCCTTTCGTGCTCGTATTTTGTCCTTCGTTCACTCGAGCTTCAATCCTTAGCATGATTATGAGAATCCAATATCTAATCTTATCGACTAATGTTTATCTTTGTGCTTACTTAATAAACGGCTTTTAGATTACATATAGACCTTTCTTTAAACACATTGAGGACAATGTTTAGTTCTAGTATGGGGGGATCTATCGATTTGATTGTGCTTGCAGTCGTTGTTTTCACGTAATCCCGTTTTTACCACCAAAATACCAAAAAATGAAAAAATTTAAAAATTTTCAAAAATAAAATAAGTGTTTTATCACAATGTTGACTTTCCTGCTGGGTAGAATAAGAATAAATTTTGACTCGATCGAGCGTGTTGAGCTCTTAGCTTTGTCCCTTAACCGTTATAAATTGGGGGGTATGGGTTGACTAAAGCATTCGCGGATCTTTTTTTTAAAGATTTTAAATTTGCGAAAAACGAGAAATGATAGAGTTAATTTTGAGTATGATGACTAAACAAGGATTAGTAGAAATCTTAAGAGTCATAAGTTAGGTTTGTGGATTTTTCCCCATAAGCTTTATAACGGACCGACTAATAATACGTGCTCTTTTCGAAAATTAAACTTAAATCAACGATTTTTTTTAATGTAGTCAATAACAATAATTTATTAAGTCTTAGTTTAAATTTATACTTAAATTTTCTAAAAAGAAATTTTCTCTATATCGTGGTAATATAAAGTGTTAAAAAAACAAAAAAAATGATAATAAAAACTGTGGCCTGATAAAAGTTTACTGCCTCTTGCCGGCTCACAACTGATGTGGCAGTCTTCAAAAGAAGGCCCATAGTAAGAATAATAATTTGAGACTAATAAAAGTTTGTTGCATCTTGCCGGCTCACAACCGATGTTGCAGCCTTCAAAAAGGTCGAGGATTTCCTTCGTTTAAAGGATGTATAATTATATTAAGTATAATATATGTGATTTAATAAATATAGGGAAAATCTATTTTTCTTAAATTAAAATATGCTTCTGAACTAAGACTATTTCGTTTTAAGTTGTGTTTTTTTATTTAACGGGAAGCCTAAGAGTTTTTGAAACCGAAGGTCCGTGAGTTCCGATACTATTCTCTGTGGGGTGTCAAAAGCCTGGTCACCTAAGCCGATCTCGGCTGGGATGTGCCGAAAAGAAAGTCGCTACATGGAATGATCTCGCCTTCAAAATCATAATTCTTGGGTGGAACGTGAAACAAAGAAATATTGCAATTTTCTTAAAAAGGTTGATCCATGGTTGAAATTCAAAATAAGCACACTCACATAATATATAATAATTGTTGGGAGTGAAAAGTTTACAAGTTACAAATATGAGTAGTGTTAGCATCTTAACATATATTTAACGGTGATTTCGTTTTTAAGCTTGGTTTGGGACAAGTGAAAAATCAGGGACGATGAATTTATCTTTTTGGGCATTTTAGGATTGAAGTGCTTCTTGTTCTATGACCCTAAAAGTTATGAAAATAACGAAAGTCCAAACATTCTAGTTAGTTGCTAAAAAGAAAAGTATAAAAAAATGACAAAAATGAAAAATATAAAAAAAATATGTGCATGGGGGTACTTAGTGTTAAATATTTAAAGACGGTTAAAACGCGGGCTTTTCAAAACTACTGGATTCTTGTTATTCCCTTTGATGTAACACTTAGCTACTTTTCGATGGTAATTAGTCAAGGGGGATTGAGATTCTTGGTTTTCTAAAAGTGTTTACTTATGGCATTGCATGAGGATACGATAATAGTTTAGTATGGGGGATTTTGGTATGTGCTTAATTACACATACCTTTTACCTAATAAAACGAGCCTAAATGACCAAAATATATCAAAAATACATTGTATATGTATATTCTGTGATTTATGATTGTGAGGTAACGGATATTTACTAAAAGACAAAAACAAAGCCAAAACGGACAAAACCAAGCACGGGATTGGATCTTAAGAGCGTGTTGAAAGTCAAAGATAAAGAACTGTGCATCTTAAATGGACCAACCCGCACCCCATTTAATGGGCCGGGTCAGCCCGTTAAGCCTTTATCTAAAAAGTCTTACAAGTTAAAAAAAAGCCCTAAATCTAAACCGGCCCAAAACATATAAGCCCATTAGACTTAACCATACACCCTTTTAACGGATTACACCATTAGTCTTTAAGGGTTTGCATTGTTAGTCCCTACACCCTTAACACAGTTTTAACTTTTACCTTAACAACCCGGTACCCTAAAAATATAAACTCATCCGCCAAAAGCCCAAAATTCTATATTCATCTATCACTTTCATCTCCCTACACCACGACAAAACAAAATCACACCCCCTTAACCTAAACCCCACCCCCAGATGAAGAGAAGGCCACTATGGCAATCCCATAGAGTTTTATTAGACGAAACGAATCAAGGGTGATGATGAGGGTTGAAGAAGCACAAAGAAGATTTGGATGGACAAGATAATTCGCTGGGAGAGCAATCCATCTAAGCCTCTTACAGAGAAACACACCAAGCCCCATGGCTTCTATCTATACAATTTAGTATAGGATTTCTTCATTTGGAAATTATCTAGCTTAGGAGTAAGAGTAGATTAGGGTAGCTTATTTTCTAGCTTATTGTCTTATTCTTCTGTTATTTCCTTTTCCAGGCAATGTAATCTCACTTTTAATAATGCAATTACTATTTTCATTCAAAGTCTGTCTTTAATTCAAATTTAATGTTTATGCAAATTAAGCTCTTAAATGTTTTGAAAGTAAGTAAAGTTCAATAAGCTCTGCTATACTGTCATATGCTCTCACTTATTTTGTTTAGCTACTCAATAGTTAAGCAGAATAAGATCCTTTACTCTTTACTCCTTAATCTTAAAAATCACAAAAATAGTTTATTAAATGGATGATAAGCCAATAATGGAAGGTCTTATGGGTTTGTACTAGCTTATTGCTAGAGCTTACAGATAAGCTCTTTTGAGCATTTAGTCCTTGTTTGGTGCAAAGGACAAGTGGTACTCTTCCTTTTCTCATTTTGGCTTATTTTTATGTTTTGCTTATTTACTTCTTAATTTTGCTTATTCTCTGTTTAATTGTGCTTTCTCTGTCTTAATATTGCTAATTACATTTAGATTAATGCTTTTTATAATCTTTTTTTATGCCTAAAGTAGTTTTAGAGTTTTTAAGGGAGTGTTTGGATTATGCATGAAAATCTGTCTCAGCCGATTATTGGCACTCAAATTACTTTTGTCAAGTTCAATTAAGGTCTTAGAGTTAGATTTGAGCAAGTTAAAGTAGGAATTATTAAGTTTTGAAGTTTGTTTTATCATAGATCATAGTCTGCTCGTTTAAGTTTAGGGTCATAACTGTTGTTATCCCATAATATAATCCTTACACAACAATAAGCAAACCCAAATAAGCCCTTATGTGAGCTGGAAATAAGAAAGGAAGAAAAGAACTTGGAATGTTAGATTAGAGAGAGAAAGTGGTGAGTTACAAGTGAACAAATGCAACCAACACCCTCTGCATGTGTGGAGAGGGTTTCTTTTATACCCCTAGCCAACATGCAGGCATATGGGCTTTTCTACTTGGGTCGGGCTTGGCATATCTTAGGCTTTGAGCCCGAAACAAGGACAATATTAGATTACAATCCAAGCTCGTTTATACCCGACTAGCCCATTACTTTACAAGACCTAATTTGACTTTATAAGACCGATAACATTCTTGTTTGACTTAATATAATTAAGGCTAACAATCTCCCCCAATGTTGAGGTCTCTTTCTTCGAACTTGTAACATTTCTCATTTTCAGGTTATTTTCAACTTTAATAAATTCCATTATTTATTTTTAGAGTTTTACGCGTTCACTTTTAATTATTATCTTATAGTTAAATCGCGTAAACTAAAAATCAACGATCAATGTAAACGGACACCAAACGAATTAAAGTTTACATCAAGCAAGTGTTATATGATTATTAGGAGTATAATTTATAACTTTTCATAATTTATTTTTGTTGGTTACGTAAAACGCTTACGTTTCGCAATAAATTACTTTCGGTCGTACCCGGAAGCACCTTTACCTATCTACACTTAAACAAATACCCACGTTTATACCCAATACTCAAAATTTATTTATTTTCCTCACATATATCTTCTTAGAACCGGACTTGAGCTTTTATACATGAAATAAATCATTTAAATCCATGTATTATGTCTTAACCTAGCAAGTACCTTACATCTATGTACCTTGGACCCAACTTACTAAACATTGGCTTGTCAAATGTCCTCCCCTCCCTCACATATGGCGTCTCTCTCCTCCTAGGGAGGAGGAGAGCACTTACACATTTGTACCTTAACCCTCCTTCTTAACTAGAGTTAGTTTAAGGTTAAACCATGGGTTAGTTACTATATAAAGCAAGTAACTAGTGCACATTATCCTCTTACACTTTCCTACAAGAAAAACCAAGGCAAAAACCCTCTCTATTTCACTCTAAACCCACGGCATTCATATAGTTTTTAGGGTTTCATTTTTATTTTGCATCCAAGGTGTTTTAAAGCATTAAGTTTTCATCCTTGTAGCCCTTAGTGTTTAATTTAAGGTTACCTAGTACTAGCTCAAGGTTGTTGGGAAGCTTTGATTCGGGGTTATAAAAGGAATTATCAAGAAAACATATTTAGGGTTTTTCTTATTAGGGTTTTGGTTTTGAAGCTTGTTTGGGTTTACATCTTCTGTTATCATCTACTTGATTCTATAAGGTTATTTAAATTTTTAATACTGTTTTATTTTTTTTTCTTATGTTATACCTATTTGTTGCTTAGTACCATCACACCTTGTTTTATTTTAAAGTTATATAAAGTATATGATGATTTCATATGGACAAGGGACATGGACATTTAAAGGACTAAATACATGTAGGATATACGGTATAATACTTGGTGAATTTATGGTGCAAAGTCTTTAAGTAAAAATAATTACAAACTAACTATTTAAATTGAAAACCCTAATTTTAATTAAATGCCTTACTGTTGGATTCGAAATATTAAAACCTTGTTTTATATTTTAAAAAAATAAGGTCTCTTTACAGGATCGTGAGATGTATGGTACTCGAAAAACGATTATAACGAACAAGATACGACATTTACATAGTTTTATATTATTAACTTTCTAAAAAATTTTATATACACTGTGATGAACAGTAAAATTTTACTGTTCTCCAGGGGTATTAAATTGAACTAAATATAATATTTTGATAATTTTCCTTATACGAAACCCTAGGACATAAAGAAATCGAAAAAAAACGGAATTTTAACGAACAAGGTTTGTTCAGTTTACAAGATAATTATTAATTCAATAAAAATTCTTTTTAACTGTTATGAATTAGTAAATGATATGTTCATCAGTGGTTTGAATTGTATAAATATAATATTTTGATAAATTTCTTAATACTAATCCACGGGAATAAGGATTCTCGAGTAAACGGACTATAAAGATCGAGTTATGATTTTTTAAACAAGTTACATTGTTTAATTTTATAAAATATTTTATTATAAAATGTGATGAACTGTAATAAAGTTTCTGTTAATCGGTGGGTTAAACTTCTATAGGACATGATATTTTTGATAAATCTTTTAATACGGAGAAGTGCTGGACATAAGAAATGTATGAACGGAGTCGAAACGATAAAGATATGGAAGTTTTAAACTCGCGCGCATACTTTTATTTTTCTACAATCTTTTATAAAACTTTTAATTTAATTAATAAACTATCCATTATTTAATCAAATTTTTACAAACGACGCATATTTGTAAACGAAAATAATATTTTTTACGGATAACAAGTACACACATTTTATTTAACAAAGTAGAGTAATTATTGTTTCTAATTTTTATAAATTAATAAAAACTATTAGGTTGGTGTGTAGCTTTACAACATGTGATGTTTTATTTATATGATATACTTTATCCATTACGACCCTATAATTTAATTAGGTTGCATTCATAATTGCGAAGGCCGATTCATTTTTGATTTAGATAATCATCATTCACTTACGGTGAGTTCGATAGACCCGCTTTTTATACAATTATATTGTTTTACAATTTGGGGTGAGGAAAGATGCATTTTTTTTAAAAAAACCCCCCAATTTTTTTTTTTTTTTTTGGACGCAAAGTATCTTTGTAAACATATTACGAGTTGACCTAAAGTAGCGATACCACTATTGCCCACTGTCATGAACTGTTTAATTGCTAGTTAGCGATGAGCGATGTTATGAATATATCTATTTGGTGTTGACATCCCGTTCTGGATGAGTAGCGCTCATCAGTTTCGGAGGCTACCGAAAAACGAACGTATCATGTCGGAACATTTGGATTGTGCGGGTTGAACCATATACATGGGCACATTTAGTGCATTAAATTGCAGTACATAATATGTCGAGCTTCAGGTGTCATGAAACTTAGTGAACTGTAATTACTTTGAAGATATTGTATGTGTTACATGTTTACATTGAACATAATCTTGTGGTAATACTTTTATCATTTACTAACTGTGATTCACCAAACTTTTTATGTTGACGTTTTAAAGCTTGTTTTTCTCAGGTCAATAAGGTACGAGAAACAAGGATACATTGGTGGGTCATCATTTTTGAATCATTTACTATAAAGATTTGGCATGCATTACATTTTGGGTTATTTGTTATGTCTTAAAATATTTACTTTCATGGAATGACCCTTTTAAGCTTCGCTATTGTAACTAACATGTCTATTTAATCCAATGTATTCAATATTAAAGGCCTATATAGAGGTCGTTCTCTTATCTCGTGTTGTTGATCTATGAAGTAACACTCACCCATATTTCGCTGCGACCCATTTTGGGGGTGTTCAGATTGGCTCAAGAGCCTAGGTTATAGTGAAACCAGGTCAATGTATTTTTACTTGGACTTAAACCATTTTTCAAACATTGCTTCATACAAAAGTTTTTCACGGGACATTACACTATTGAGATGCATTAGTGGTTATGCTTATAAGCTTTCATGGGACATGATACATGTTTACGATTTATAACTACATATATACTATAAGGGTCTTATATAATATGCTTATAATAAGTTTATTTTACTTCCTGCAGTATGTCTTCTGCATCATCCGTGTTCACCTATACTTTGTGTACACTGACTCCGAACCAGGGAGAGTCTTTTGGGGAGCCGACGAGGAGATATCCGATGGAGGTGTACCACGAGTCATCGTATTAGGATATGATGGACTTCCCATGCAGCCAGTAGACCCAGCATCCCCTGACTACGTGCCTGGACCTGAGCACCCAGCATCCCCTGACTATGTGCCCGGTCCTGAGCACCCATCATCACCCATTGAGATACTTTTTACCCGAGCCTGTACCCCATGTACTTAGTTACACTTCGGAGGATGAGGCACACATGTGAGGACCAGCCATTTTACGCTGATGCTTCACCGTAGCCCTATCACAGGCTATGTACGATTTTGATCAGGATGGGAGGACTCGAGAGGGAGCCATGCTGATTACCCAGTGAGGAGGAGGGGATGGAGATGATGAGCCCTCCGATGATGACACTGATGATGATGATGCTGATGATGATGATGAGGAGCCTTTCGAGGATGACGAGGAGGAGGAGGAGCACCTAGCTCCGGCCGACTCTCCGGTTATACCTATTGTTGACCCTGTTCCCTCGGCTGGGGATACAGAGGCGTTTGAGACTGATGAGTCTGCACCCACACTAGACACCCACATTAGGATCCACCCTTTGGCCCAGTACTGTTGTAGTGACACGGAAAGAGTGTCAGGACCTTGAGCCACCGATGTCGGCATCATGGAGGCACGAATTGCGAGCATGCTACCGACTACACCCCACTACCTGTTCGTAATCTTCACCATTACCTTACATCACCACTCATCACTAGCCCTACTGATACAGGAGCACCATTAGGCTATAGGGCAGCCGGGATTTGGATGAGAGCTGCAGATGCATCACCACCCTTATCACTTCCACCTACTTCCCCCAGGACTGATATCCCCGAGGCTGAGATGCCGCCTCGAAAGAGAGCTTGTCTTACTACTCCCACTCCCGGATTCCGAGTTGGGGGGAGAGTTTTCAGGCGGCTGGTGAAGCAAGACTGCCAGGGGCCTACCCAGCGCTTTGACTCTTGCGGATTAGATTGTTGGGCTCCATGAGGAGATAGCACGACCAACTTGGAGGGTGGTTTCGACCAGAGGAGAGATGAGCTTGATTACTACGGTTAGGCAGAGAAAATGAGGAGTACGAGGTACGCTTTTGAGGCAGGCATTGATGTCGGGCTTAACTTTTGGAAGCCCTAGTCAACACACTATACAGAGTGACTACACACCAACGACAGCTTTGGTATGGATAGAGATGGATGGTTATGCTCGTTGTTATTAGCTAGCGGCTCACGCTGTTTGAGGGAGAGGAGTTGTTGCCCATAGAGGCACTTGGTTAGGTAGCTGGAGGCTCAGTTGCCTACGTTTGATTAATCGACCCAACACTTCGACTAAGTTTGACTACAAGCGCTTGGACGTTTATTGCGACACTAGAGTGCTAGAGACCAAGAGAGCCCTAGGATGGACAGCTGAGGCTGGCAGCAGCAGTTAGTATGCATATTTGTAGCTATCTTGTATAGACTATTAAGTTTTATGGGTTATCCAGCTAATTGCTGTAAGGGACTTTTGTTTTATCTTTTTTGCTATCATTGTTAGGCGTTGTTAAGTATTATGGGTGATCCACAGCTAACCACGCCTTAGGTCAATATTTTTCAGTTTTTGTATCTCTATGTTCTGAAAATGTTGTATTCAGGACCACCATTTTATGATTATGATGTTGTTGTGTATGGAATGTTGATTATTTATGTCATTGTTGATATCACTTTCGTTGTATATTTCGCTTGTGGATGGTGATCTTTTTATTTGTGATATGAATTTGTCACGTTACATTGATGATTGTGGAACTATCGTGTATTATATTCTTGTGATTTTGAAGAAAATGTTAACAACATTGACGACGCTAGAGGACAACACGCCAGACCACAATCCGCTCCTACCCATACTGTACACTGAGGTCAACTCCAAGCCTTATTTGATCAAGGCGTTGTTGTGCATAGCAGAAGCGATGAAGCAGAAGGCAGAGAAGGCTGATAACAGCCATGGTTCAGGATAACGGCGGTAAGAAGGCATGTGCTCTATCAACGAGGATATGCACTTCATTGCCTTTTGAAGTGCCAGCCTATTAAATTTCAAAGGGCATGAAGGAGTGTTGTGCCTGACCTATTAGGCAGAAAAGATGGGAATTTTGTTTTCCTTATCTCATCTGTGCTATTACAAATCAGGTTAAGTTTGCATCTTGTACTTCTCCAAGGGAAGTGCCTTAAGGGTGGAATGGAACTCACACGTGAGGGCATTGTAGGATAAGATGTTGCATCTACACAATGCCCATGGACGGCCTTATGAATATGGATGATAAACGATAAATATTGCGAGTGGGCGAGATCAAAAAAGCTGGAATCTGAGTACTGGGAATTAAAGTGAGAGGTATTGATTGATGACTTACAACTACGATTCCAAGATGTTGGCACTCATGTGTGATAGGATGTCCTGAAGAATCAGCTAAAGTGGAAAGGTAGTGGTGGTTCTTCCGACATGATTCATGGCAGTGTTAAGGCATCCAAGCCTCAGTCAATGAAGAGTGCAATTGACTTTGTATGTAAATGATGGACACAACGATGATACTGCGTGAACGCCAAGCAGGAGGCATAAGAGGAAGTATGAAGCGATTTCAAGGAACACCAAAAACCAAACAACAAAACCATTCAAAAGAAACAATGTGGCGGGCATACATTGTGGGCCTGGAGTATAGAAGCCTTATGGAGGAACCAACCCCTTTTATGTCAACAAGTGCAATTATCACCACCGATGGGCATAGTACTATTAAGTGCCCACTAACTGCAAAAAGCTTGGTCACTCGGCCCGTGACTGTAAGGTTCGACCTACTGCAAACAACAACAACAAAACAATAACCAGAGGACCCAAGGGACAAATCCACGGGTTATCACTTGCTTTGAGTGTGGAGTGCAAGGTCACTACAGGAGTGACTGCCCAAAGCTGAAGATGGAAATATGGGAATCGGGCGGGGAATGGAAAATGCTGTGTGTTTGTAGAAGAAGCTTTTTTTATGGGCTCTGCTTGGAACTAAAACCCGAAACAAATGTTGTCAGGGTTACGTTCTCCTAAATAATCCGTTATGCCTTCATACTATTGACATGGTGCCAATAGACGTTTCATATTATGCATTTAGTATATGATTGATATCATCCCAAACTACTTTAGACCATGGTAATGATGTTGAGTTAGCTGACGTTAGAATTAATGCGTTGGTTTAATACACTTATAGGGGTTGCACTCTAAAATTTTCTAATCATCCATTCAACATGAACTTGATGGCCCGGAGAGATGGGTAGTTTTGACGTCATAAGCTGGTATGGACTGGTTATGCTAAATTTCATGCCGTAATCGTTTGTATGAGAAGCTTGTCTCGTGTTCCCTTTGAGACAAGACTTTTATCCTTTCATGGTGAGGGAAGCAACAACGGACACGGTCCGATTGAAATCATATCGTGTACAAAGCACAAAAAGTAATTTGCTGGAGGGTGTCCTATCTTTCTAGCAAAGGTTATATGAAATGAGGCGGTAAGACAAGTCGAAGGAGAGCAATTTGAAGAGTACTAATAGTTCAAGGACTTTTGAGTATTCCCCGAGGAACTTGCCGGGTATCCACTTTACCCCAAGTGGAATTTCAGTTCGATCTGATACTGAGTGCTGCGCCAGTAGCACTGGGCACTTACGATGGCTCCATCGGAGATGAAGATTGTTCGGACCAATTAATAAGAAACTTTCCGACAAGGCTTTATAAGACCCAGTTCCCTCTACCTTGGGGAGCTTTCCGATCTTGTTTGTCAAGAGAAAGAGAATATTGGATGTGCATTGAATACGGGAATTGAATAAGCTGACGGTAAAGTAAACGTTATCCGCTTCCCAGGATGATTGATTTGTTCGATCAATACAAGGTTCAAGTATCTACTAAAGATCGACTGAGTCGGGTTATCATAACTAAGGGTTCGTGAAGAAGATATTCCAAAGACCGCATTCAGAATCGGTATGGACATTATGTGTTTCAAGTTATGCGTCGTTTGTTTGACTAATGCACTGCTGTTATTTACTGGATCTCATGAATGGGTGTGAAAACCATACCAAGATAAATTCGTTAATTGTCATTATCGATGATATTTCTGATATACTCAAAGAATAGCAAGAGCATGCGAGCACCTCAGTTAAATCTTGGAGTTGTTAAGAAGGAAACCGTTGTGTGCCAAATTCTTAAATTGTGAATTCATGGATCCCTAAAGTAAGTTCCTTGGTCACTTGTGATCGACAGTCATGGTATTCATGTAGATTCCTGCAAAGATTAATCTGTCAAAGATTGGGATCTCCTAAATCTGCAACGGAGATTCATAATTTTTGGGGCTTAGAGGCTACTACGAAGATTCATTGGAAGGAATCTCAAAGATCGCAAAAGCCAATGACAAGCGACTCTAAGTAAGATCAAGTTGAATGGAGTGACCCTAGGCAGATGCAGCTTTCAGTTGAAAAGCTGAAGTTGTGTAGTGTAGTGCACCGATTTTCTAGCATTTAACGAAGGAAATGAAGACTTTTACGTTACTGTGAGCTTCAATCAAAGGGTTGGGTGCGCAGAGCTAATGCAAGAGAAAATGTGTTTGCTTATGCATCACAACATAACTAAAGAATTCATGAGAAAACTAACACCACTTCGATGATTGGAGTAGGTGCATTGGTATTCGCTTAAAGATCTGGGACGGCATTATCTGTACGGCGACAAAGCTGTACAGTGTTCACTGACAACAAAAGTTTACCAACACATCCTTGACCAGAAGGAGTTAACATGAGGACAGCGCCGTTGGTTAGAATGCTTAGTGATTACGACTGGAATCGTTATACCAGGGAAAGCGGAATGTAGTGATGAGCAATTGACCAGAAAAGAACGAGTAAAGCCATTACGGGTTCGGGCCTTAGTTATGACTATCATTTTGGATCTACCCAAGCGGATTTTGGAGGCTCAGATTAAGGCAAGAAAACCAGAAAACCTCAAGTCTGAAGACGTTAGGGCTGGTATGTTGATTGAGAATTTGAAAGTCAGAAAAGCCCAGGAAGAGAATGTTGGAAACCGCGTGCGGCGAAACCTTGTGTCTAAACAACAGAAGTTGGTTGCCGTGTTATGGTGACCTAAGGGCTCTGATTAGCACATGAGATCTACCAGTCGAAATATTTGTTCACCAGGTTTGATTAAAATGTCCAAGACATGAAGCAACGGTACTGGTGCTTAACATGAAAGTTGACATTGCACCTATAGTTAGCAAGTGTTTGGACGTCTGTTTAAAGAGTCAAAGGCCGGAACACCTAAAACATCTGGCTTCTGGTTACAACCAGCGATTCTCAATGGAAATAGGAGAATATCATATTGGACTTTGTCACCAAACTCCAAGAAACAACAGTGGAATGGACACCATAGGGGTTAATTGTAGTCGGACTCTCACTAAGTCTGCACACTTTCTACAATGAGGGAACTGACCCTTATGGACAAAACTAGCAAAACTGTACTTGAAAGAAGTGGTCACAATGCATGGGATACCAGTCTTCGATCATTTGTGATCGTGACCCCAGTTTACATCAAACTTCTGGAGGTCATTCATAAGCTATGAGGTATCGGTTGGATATAAGTACGGCATTACATCCGGAGACTGATTGGACAAAGGCGAAAAGGACCATTACAAACTCTTGAAGATATGTTAGCGACTTTGCGTGATAGGACTTTTGGGAATTGTTGGGATGGACATTCCCCTGATTGAGTTCTCGTACAACAACAGCTACCACGCTAGTATGAAGCTTTCCCCCATTCGAGGCACATTATGGCCCGAAAGTGTCGGGTCACTGTGTGGATTGGGCCTGCGATGGTCGGAGATGCTTGGCTCCAACGGTCCAGAACTTGTTCATTGGAAACAACCCTGAGAAGGATTGTCCAAATTAAGCAGAGAATGCAAGCTCGTCGTGATTCGCCCAAAAGAGTTACGACGATGTGAGGGTAAGCCTCTGAGTTTCAAGTGGTGATCGAGTTATGTTAAAGGTATCACCTTGGAAAAGGGTCGTACGTTTTGGTAAAACGGGGAAAGTTAAAACGTGTTTATCGGAACCTTTCAAGGGTGTTAGACAAAGTGGGAAACCATTGTATAGACTCGAACTACCACAACAGTTAAGATCAGGGTTCATTGCACAAGTTCTGGCATCCCATTCTAAAGATGTGTTTCTGTCGAGCCTTTGGCAGGTTCCGTTAGATGAAATACACATTGATGATAAACTCCACTTTGTTGAAGAACCAGTGGAAATCTTGGAGCGTGAGATCAAGAAGCTAAGGCGAAGTCGTATTCCCATCATCAAAGTTCGATGGAACTCCAAGAGAGGTCCAGAGTTCACATGGGAACGCGAAGATCAGTTCCGAGGAAAGTATCCGCACCTCTTCACAAAAACCACACCCTCGAAGAATGTTGCATCTTGAGCCTTGGGACAAGGCTCTCCTAACGGGTGGAGACTGTAACATTTCTCATTTTCAGGTTATTTTCAACTTTAATAAATTCCATTATTTATTTTTAGAGTTTTACGCGTTCGCTTTTAATTATTATCTTATAGTTAAATCGCGTAAACTAAAAATCAACGATCAATGTAAACGGACACCAAACAAATTAAAGTTTACATCAAGCAAGTGTTATATGATTATTAGGAGTATAATTTATAACTTTTCATAATTTATTTTTGTTGGTTACGTAAAACGCTTACGTTTCGCAATAAATTACATTCGGTCGTACCCGGAAGCACCTTTACCTATCTACACTTAAACAAATACCTACGTTTATACCCAATACTCAAAATTTAATTATTTTCCTCACTTATATCATCTCAAAACCGGACTTGAGCCTTTACACAAGAAATAATACACAACACTTTCATTTAATCCTTTTCCTTTACATGTTAAACCTTACACAAAGTGTACTTGGACCCATGTTTCTAGTAATTGTCTAATCTTAGTACTCCTTGTGTCCTTGAGCTCTTACAACATGTCCTTAAACCATCTAAGCTTCCATGGTTTCATTTAAGTAGTTTCATGGTTTCCTAAGTGATATATAAAGCAAGCCCTAGTTCCATAATCCCCTTACACTCTCATTCAAGAAAAACCAAAGCAAACTCTCCCTCTCTTTGTGCTCAAAACCCACGGCATACTTATAACAATTTGGGTTTCATTTTAATTTTGCAACCAAGGTATTCCAAGCATTCAAGTTGAGGAGTTCTAGCTACACTAAATTGTCTCAAAATACCCTCATTTTCTCAAAATTGATTCATTTCTCTGTTTTTGAACTCAATCCCATTATCACATCTAATCCTTAACATTTTGGATCTACTAGATTTTCTATCCCATTTATAAAGGCCTTAAGAATGCCACTAGTCTCATCCTTAGTAGCTAGAAAGAAAACCCATGTAAACCTACTGTAATCATATGTGACAACTAGGCAATACATTTTCTTCAGAAGGCTTTCTACAAATGTTAGACCAAACAAGTCCATATGCAACAAATGTAAAGAAGGACTGATTGAGTTCTCTGTTTTGGACATAAAGAGCTCTGTGCTGCTTTTCCCTTTGACATAGCAACACAGGTTTCATCTATTTTTAATAGTTTGGAAGGAACCCCTCACAAGATTTCCCTTACCCAATTTATTCATGGTTTTAAAAATTTAATGTGACGTAGCCTTATTTGCCAAGTTAGACTTCTTTAGATGTGACTTTTGCTAAAACAGGCAAGTTTAACCCTCCTTTAAGAACTATGTTCTTTAAATTCAACACTTTACATATTTTCTTTCTAGGAACTCAAGTAAACTTATAGTTTTCATCTAATTAATTAAAGTTTGGAGATAAAATCAATGACATCCAGTGTCATTAAAAAGAACACTATTCTTTTTATCATACATTTGTAAGACACTAAAGAGATTAAACTTTAACTCTCTCACAAAATACACATTTTCAAAATCTAGATTACCAGTTTTAATGGTACATTTTCCTGTGATTTTCTCTCCTTTGGGGTTCCCTCTAAAAGCACCATATCCTCATCTATCTCTTCATAGTCTGTAAGATAAGACATGTTCCCTGTCATGTGCCTTGAACATCCACTATCAATCACTCCTTGATCTTGTAAATCTATTTGTGGATTGCCCAGCACATTAGATAAGAAAATCAGTTTCTTTTGGGGACCCAAGCCATCACTGACTTGGATCTGCCTTGTTCATCAATATAATCAAACTTCTTTAGGGTGATTGATGCACTGTTGTGTTTAGAAACACGGTCTAAAACTTTAGTCTTTGGTTTCCAAACCTAACAAGCTGAGGCCTTAACAACATTAACATTATTTCCCTTAACAACATTAACTACTGCTTTTGGCCTAGCAGTATTAATTTTTTTACCTACTAACGTATTAAACTCTTTGGATCCAATATTATGTTTTGAATGCTGTTGTTCTTATGGAATGGGCATCTTTACTAGTTGATGTGCCTGTTTTAGAAAAGATTATGACATCTGGTCGTGGCAGCATTTCAACTATTGTTTTTGAGTGAGCAGTATTAACTTGTCTAGCAGTATTAACTAATACTAAACCAGACTTTATTAGTACTGCTCTTGGAACTAAGTTCTTTTTAGCATAGGGGTGAGTCTTTTTAGCAAAATTTTGATGATTCACCCTTTTAGCATTGTTCCAAACAGGTTTTTAACATCCTTTGATTTTGAAAATATGTTTTGAGGGTATATTGCAATCAACTTGCAAATGATCAAAGCTTCCACACACATAACAAGCCTTATTAAACATCTCAAAATTGCTTCCTAGTTTTTGAGACATCATATTGTTCTAATTTCTTTGATTGCCTCTAGGAATGTGAGTGTTTTGCCTATGTTGCTCAACTTGTTTAGCATTTTTCCTAGCAGTTTTCTCTTGTTGCTTAGGTTTGACAAACTCTATCTTAGCAACACTAGGCTTGACTATTTTCTTCTCATTTTTAAGGTTGTGGACACTTTTTTCTTCCTTAACTATATGACATCCCAATCTTACTTTTAAAAAAATATATTGGGGAATCATCAGACTTCCTAACTACACTTAGACACTCTTCATCAGTTCTTTTTGTCTTAACTACAGTCTTATTAAACAAACTCATCTAAACAGTAAAATGTTAGGATTAAAAGCTTAATAAGGCTATTTGGAATACTGCTGCTCCTATCAAAGTTAGTGCTCTCAGAAGAAAGTAATGCTGTGGTGTATAAGTTACTGCTGCTAGTGCTTCAGAGGTTTATGCGCTGGTACACGGTTACAACTGCTGCACAAAGTTCCAATGCGAAAAGTCTACAAACTGCTAATGGATAATATAGATTGAAGATAAAGATCTGCTTATGTGATTATTATGGATATTTTTTGTAAAAAATAAGTATAAGTTATTTGTTTAGAAGATCATATTAACTTAGGAAAACATTTGTAAGCCAGTTAGGACTTCCTTGGTGTATAAAAGGAGGTCTTAGGGCATAGAGATTGATATCATCTTTTCATTGTTCTGTTAATCTATTTGTAGCTTCAAGGTTTTGTAACCCTAACACTATTAAGAGTGTTCATATTATATTGAGGCTTGAAAGATTGGTGTACAACTCGTTTTGTATTGATTTATTTGATTACGTTTCATTAAAATTTTTGTAGTATCATTGACTAGATTTTCCGGCCCATTGTTCTTTTATATTCACAATAAAGATTTCTATTAATAGTTGTTTTGAATTTATTCAATACCAACTTAGGCTTATAACAAGCTAAAGCAAGGTCTATTCTTTGGGATCAACACTAAGGGTATCAGAGCTTGTGAGAAGCTTTGAATAAGAAGAAACTTTACTACTCACAAGATCTACTTTTTCAAGAAGCAATGGACTCTCAATCTACTCAAACCATCAAGCTAACCATACTCCAACCTGGTGAGTATGATCTCTGGAAGATGAGGATAGAGAAATATCTATAGTGCATTGATTACACTCTATGGGAGATCGTAGAAAATGGTAATGCACCCATAGTAACAAAAACTGTTGATGGTAAGGAGACTGTTATCCCTCCTACAAGTGTTGAAGAGAAGACACAAAGAAGGGCAGAGTTGAAGGCTAGAAGCACTTTGATAATGGCTTTACCTAATGAGCATTAAGTAAATTTTAACTCATACAAGGATGCTAAGACACTGGTGCAGGCTATTGAGAACAGATTTGGAGGTAATGCTGCTACAAAGAAAACTCAAAAAAATCTTCTGAAGTAGCAATATGAAAACTTTGTTGTATCTAGCACAGAAGTGATTGAGCAAACTTATGAAAGGATTCAAAAGCTAATTAGTCAACTGGAGATGCATGGTGAAGTTATCCCTCAAGAAGACATCAATCAGAAGTTCTTGATAAGTTTATCACAAGAATGGACTATGCATATTATTGTGTGGAGGAACAAACCAAGAGTTGAGACATTGAGTTTAGATTACTCTTCAAACATCTGATGGCTTATGAATCAGAGGTCAAAGGACATCTAGTTCATCTACAAACTCACACAAATGTAAGCCTTGTTTGTACTCTGAACACAAATAGTGCAAACCTAGAGCTGTTAATATCTGCTCAGGGTGTTAATACTTGTTAGGAATCAGGGTGTGATGATAGCTCAACAACTGTTGAAATTTAGTGATGCTAGAATTTATTCCTTCTTTTGCTAGCCAACCAAGTATTCCACAACTAGATAATGAAGATTCACAACAAATCAATCCTGATGATCTAGAAGAGATAGATTTGAGGTGGAAGATTGCTATGGCTAACAATAAGGGCAAGAAGATTCATGAAGAATACTGGAAGGAAGCTGGATATGGCCAACAAAGAAAGAATTGGGTTTTTGACAAGTCCAAGGTGGAGTGTTACAACTGCCACAAAATGGGACATTTTGCAAGGGAGTGCAGGGCACCTAGGAATCAAGACAGCAGGAACAGGGAGACTACCAGAAGGACTGTGCCAGTTGAGGAAACTACTTTAAATGCTTTAGTGTCTCAGTGTGATGGCTTTGGATATGATTAGAGTGACCAAGCAGAAGAAAGTCCAACCAATTTTGCTCTCATGGCTTATTCTTCAACAAATTCAAGTTATTCTACAAACTCTGAGGTATCTAATGACTCAAATTGTTGTTCATCTTGCTTAGAATGTGTAAAAGATCTAATAGAACAAAATGAACAATTAGTTAAAGACTTAAGAACAACTAAGATAAGTATTGTCTCTTATAAAACTGGTTTAGAATCTGTAGAAGCTAGACTGTTAGTCTTTAAGAAAAATGAGTCTGTGTATGAGCAAGGTATAAAACTTTTAAAACGTGAAATCTATTTAAGAGATTTAGATATTACAGAGCTTAAAAGGAAGTTAGAGTTGGCTACAAAAGAAAAAGATGAGGTTCAACATATAGTACAAAATTTTTAAAATTCATCAAAAAGCCTAAGTAAACTTCTAGATAGTCAAAAAATGGATAAGTGTAAAACAGGATTAGGGTATAATGTTGTCCCACCTCCCTATACTGGGAATTTTATGCCACCAAAACCTGATTTAGTTTTCCTAGTCTAGATGATTTTGTTGATGTGAATGAGTCTATATATAACAACCGTTAATTTTCGGAACATATTTAAATAATAAATCATATTTATTATTACATGTTGTCGTTTATAAAATTTATTTTTAAATTATTTGATTCGAAAACGAAAAAGGAAATAATTTAATTCATAGAATTTATCAAAAATGAACCACTAAATCACGTTTTCACGACTCGGACTCTAAAGCAATTTGATGTGAAATGATATTCCAGACAACTTTTCAGTTTTACCCAAGACCTAAAAACAGTCAGAAAGAGACTGAAATGCCCTCGCAAGATTTAGAAACGAGAAAATAATTAAATTATATTTAATTATCACGTTTTATTAAATAAATTTTTTTAATAAAATACATAGCATTTTAATTAA
>BQNB010063390.1:0-35703 GCA_026074375.1 Tanacetum coccineum | reverse complement strand
GATTATTTTGGGGATAACTCGTTCGTAATATTAAATAGGGGCAATTGCATATATATCCTTCCAAAGATCAATAATTGCATATATATATCCTACTTAAACTCATAATTACATATATATCCTCCAAAACATTAAATAATGCATATATATCCAAATAAATATGTTATACATTAAATAAAATCAAAAAATACATAATATTTTTTATCTACCTCTAAACCACCCATTATACCATTTCTTCTTCATCTCTTATATCATTACCCAACTAAAAACTACTATATACAATTTTGTAGATTAAAAATAACAAAAATAACTAATTAAATAAACAAAAGCTCTTGATTTTGCATTATTTTTAAGAAAGTAAAAATGCCAACTTCAATTGGTTGGACAAAAACACACCTGGAGCATATTTGAGTTTTAAAATCTTATATATAACTGTTGAATAGAAAATCCATTCATACATGTACACGTTCTTGATTTTTTTAACAATTATCTTGGTTTTTCAAACTTTTTATTTACATAAAGAGAAGATCAAACGAAGGATATAGTGTAGACATAAGTGGGGGTATAATGGTCAAAGCAAAATTATTATCTATAATAAGATTTTATTTATAAATAAAATTAGTTATTTGGATATATATGCAATATTTAATGTTTTGAAAAGATATATATGTAATTATAAATTTAAGTAGGATATATATGCAACTATTGATTTTTGTAGGGATATATATGCAATTCTCCCTATTAAATAAGTAGAGTTTATTTGTTTAAAAGTTTATTGTTTAAAAGCAAATGAATATAGGCCATTGGATGAGGTGAAATGTCACGTGTCATTTTCTTATCTTGTTATATATTGGGGGAGGATTTAAAAAAAACACTTTGCTCTAAAAATCAAAGGGAACCTAGATAGATCTGAAAACACACTCAATCGATATCAGTCGTCGGAATTTGGTTCGAGTTCGCCGAAATTTGGTTAGAGGTATATAAATTCTGCAATATTTTCAATTAAACTCATATTATTAGTCAAATTAGTTTATTCATTTTCATTCATCAATACTGCAATGATTAGGCTATTATTGATAGACGCATAAATTATTGGCCCAAGCCATTATGGGCTTGAGGTCCATTAGATATAGGGTTTAGTAGCTTATTCCCAAAGCTATGTTCTATTATAAATAGACATGTTTTGTTATGTAATGAAAGCAATCCAATCAATATCAATTTCTATTATCTTTCATGGTATCACAGCTCTAGGTAAGATCCACCAATAAAAATTGCTATCCTCCGGTCATCGGCTACTTGTCGGTGATCCGGAGGGATCTCGTTTTTTTTTCGCTTTATTGTTTTTATTAATTTAGGATTTTACTTTTCGTATTCAATGCATAAACCCTAAACCCTAGCCGTCAAAACACAAAAAAAAATTGTTGAGTTGCCTAGATCAACCCTTTTTTTCTCATCTGATTGTTTTCGTTGTCGAAGATCATTGTCGTTGACAACAAAAGTTGTCCAACAAATTGCCGCTCCCTCCTAAAGGCAAAATAAGCCATGACGTAAAAAAAATAGCAAACGTCATAAAAAATGGAGGAAACTGCGAAGCAATATATACAATTATGTCGTCAAATACAAGTCAATCTCCGTGCAAACGAGCAACAAAGAAGAAAAAGAGAAGAAGAATCGGCTTCAACATTCATCCAGTTTGTCCGTATCGAAGACCCCGTTCAAACTGCGGGGGAGTGTTAGACGCATAAATTATTGGCCCAAGCCATTGTGGGCTTGAGGTCCATTAGATCTAGGGTTTAGTAGCTTATTCCCAAAGCTATGTTCTATTATAAATAGACATGCTTTGTTATGTAATGAAATCAATCCAATCAATATCAATTTCTATTATCTTTCATGGTATCACAGCTCTAGGTAAGATCCACCAATAAAAATTGCTATCCTCCGGTCATCGGCTACTTGTCGGTGATCCGGAGGGATCTCGTTTTTTTCCGCTTTATTGTTTTTATTAATTTAGGATTTTACTTTTCGTATTCAATGCATAAACCCTAAACCCTAGCCGTCAAAACACAAAAAAAAAATTGTTGAGTTGCCTAGATCAACCCTTTTTTCTCATCTGATTGTTTTCGTTGTCGAAGATCATTGTCGTTGACAACAAAAGTTGTCCAACAAATTGCCGCTCCCTCCTAAAGGCAAAATAAGCCATGACGTAAAAAAAATAGCAAACGTCATAAAAAATGGAGGAAACTGCGAAGCAATATATACAATTATGTCGTCAAATACAAGTCAATCTCCGTGCAAACGAGCAACAAAGAAGAAAAAGAGAAGAAGAATCGGCTTCAACATTCATCCAGTTTGTCCGTATCGAAGACCCCGTTCAAACTGCGGGGGAGTGTTAGACGCATAAATTATTGGCCCAAGCCATTGTGGGCTTGAGGTCCATTAGATCTAGGGTTTAGTAGCTTATTCCCAAAGCTATGTTCTATTATAAATAGACATGCTTTGTTATGTAATGAAAGGAATCCAATCAATATCAATTTCTATTATCTTTCATCCTATTCTTGGTATAATTATATTGACTAATACACCTCTCTTCCCTCTACTAATTCTATAGTCAATCTTTCTTCCACTCTGCATGGGTACATAGCAATTGGTATGCGAATCTTGCGGCTAATCCAGCTTACCCATGCCTGTGTCCCTGGTTTGTAATATCCCTTACGTCCTGTCGCAATGGCGACTCCCATACAGAACTTCTTAGGAAGAAAAGGAGACATAGCTAATTTAACAAGAAATAAGGCACACTATATCAGGTAAAGGAAATCAAAATAGCTAAAGAAAATCAACAAAACTAAGAAATAAAATCATACAATTAAGGGAGAAAACGCATACTAGATATACTACTAAACGCTTAAGCCCTGACATGCATCTACGCGAAGGACTCCTAGGTTATAGTCTAGGCTCAATCACCTACTTCTCTATAACCAATGGCTCTGATACCAATCTGTCACACCCCGCCAAGGCGGAAGCACGAGGTGTAACTTCATGGATATCGTTACAACACAATGGCGTCTACTATAGAGATACTAAAAGGAAAAGAAAATAACTACAGGGGACACTATGTGTCATAACAATACCCAACACAAGATAAAGGAGTCTTGCATTATTAAGTAATGTCATACACGCAAAAGCATAAACCAACATAAAAGTAAATCAATCCCAAACTTAAATTATCCAGCAGAACATAAGTCTAAATCGAAAGAACAAATAAGAAGAACTCCACAAGCCAATCCTAAGGTCTCTCTATCCACTTCTCCTAGCATCATTAGTCTCAAACTGAATACCTGAAAATGATGCTCAAAAACGTCAACATAAAGTTGGTGAGAGTCATAGGTTTAAGACACGATATAAATCCAATTAAATCATTACTGTGATAAATGAAAAACACTGCATGACAATAAATGAACTACCATATAAGCTATCATGTAAACCAAATCAAATCCAATCCAAACCAATACCATTCACACGATTACGAGACGTCTCTATCACAAAACTACTCTAATTGATCACTAAGCCATAGAGCATACCACAAATCCACTCCAATTGATCACTAAGCCATGGAGCATACCACAAAACCTACTCCAATTGATCACTAAGCCATGGAGCGTATCACATCACAAACATGTAGCACATAACATATAATAGCCACATAAAGTCCATGCATCACTTTAAACACATTATCACAGTAATCAAAACATTTCCATACTAGCATCATTTCCATCCCAAGTTTAAAACGAAGTAAAAGTGGGACTATGAAACTCACCTTAGCTTAGCTTAATCTAAAAAAAGTTCCAAGAAGCTTCACAAAGATCTAAACAACAAAACGTACGGATATTAACATCACTTTGGTCATCACTTCAATAGGGTGTAACCTCAACTATGATGGATTCTAGGCGATCTATCAATGTTCTAAACTCATTTTGTACCTTTTTAAATTCTTACATAACTAGCTTACACTTTATTCTTACACTTTCAATTTTCTGGATTTGAGCAGAATTTTAGACTCACTTGTACGCCCTAAACGCACCACTTATAAATCTTTATAATTCTTGGAAAATTTCCACAGGTTACTAATATGACTTATGAACCTCCAATTACTCCCCCAAAGCTCATACTCTTTTTTAAATACCCTTTAGAAAATCATAACACCAAGTGTCCAAAATTCGGCTAGTAACAGACACCCTAAACGTTTGATGTTAGCTGACCATTTTAAACACCACCCTATACTTAGCCAAACATCAAGGGTCACACACAACATATGAAATGACTTCCACGTGAATATTAGCCCTTGAGAAGGTGTCTAAGTATTTCTAGAAAAATCAAAACCCTAACTGAAACCCGTCCGAAAATTCACTGTTTTGCACACTTATCTTATAAAAATTATTTGACAACCTTCCCGACCACGAAAACTCTTGGGGCTGGATTCTTTGGAAAGAAGACTCAGAGGGCTACTGTTTAAAAAAACCCTTAAATATCATTCTTTATCATAGAGAAAATCGCTCGTGAACACAGCCCTAATTCTGCTCAACACTAAATCAAGATTTCATGCAAACCCTAACATGTAATTTGCATGGTTATGCCCCTAATTCAATTCTAATCAATATTATTAACATTATATATCATTAATATTTTATATTTTATGAAACCCTAGAATCCATCATTGATTTTGTTACATGAATGCACTAATTAAACTAGGTTGAACACACTTACCTTGATGATTAGCACCTAAACCACACTCTTGAATGACTCTTGGATCCACAAATGAAAAAAAATAAAAACCATGATAGAAGACTTCTCTTCTATTTAAAGAGTAAGCGCACTGAAACGTACACTTCCCTTTTACATTCGGGTCTGAGTTATGCACTGAAATGTACATAAGTCATTATGGGAAAATTTAGAAATGACATGTTTTGAAAGCATTTGAAACTCTTGTTCGAACTTCATTTACACGCCCGTGTCAATGTTAATCAACATTTCTAGGTACGTAAATGTTATCGATTCCAAGAGACACGTCAAGATGATTCTTTTTGGTATTTTTAAAATTTTCAGATTTTATATTTTGTTTTTATAGATTTTATATTTTTCTATTTTCTTTTTCAAAAATTTTTATAAATCAAAATAAAGAGAGAAATAAAAATATTTACAAATCGATGTTTGATAGATCAAGCAGATTCGTTTGCCAGAACCTCCAGTTCATCTGGAGTCAAACATCTCATACCGAGTCGTCTAACGAGATACTTAAATCGATCTTCCGACAAAGCTTTAGTAAACAGGTCAGCTAACTGGTATTCAGTTCCAACAAAGAATAAATCAACAATACCCTTTTCAACATGTTCCTTTATGAAGTGATATCTGACATTGATGTTCTTGGTACGGGAATGCTGGACTCGATTGCACGAGATGGCTTTGGTTGCCTTTGAGTCACAATACATAGGTATTTTATCAAAGTGAAGCCATAATCTATGAGCTGAGTTCTCAACCATAGAATTTGAGCGCAGCATGCAGATAAAGACACATACTCGGATTCTACTAAAGACATTGAAGTGTAGTCCTGCTTTTTGGACGACCAGCTGACTAACTTATCACCACCTAGAAATTGTATGCCACTAGATGTGCTCTTACGTGAATCGAGACAGCTCGCGTGATCCAAATCTAAAAAAGCAGTTAGTTCAAAACTGGTATCCTTTGGATACCAAAGACCCATGTTACTGGTATCTTTAAGGTACCGAAAGATCCGCTTAACCGTAGTGAGATGTTTCTCAGTCGGTTTCGCTTGATAGCGAGCACAATAACATGTTGCATGTACAATATTTGGTCTACTTGCTGTTAGATACATGAGTGCTCTGACCATACTATGATATTTTGTTTGGTCGATCGGAGTATCACTCAAGTTAGCATCTAGGTGTTTTGTAGCCATTGGAGTACCAATGCTATCACATGAGGTCATACCATGATTTTTAAGTATCGCTTGAGCATACTTAACTTGGTTTATAAAGATACCACAAAAGGATTAGAGGATCTAAATTCCTAAAAAGAATTTTAGCCCCCCTATCATAGACATTTCAAACTTGTTGTGCATTAGTTTTTCAAATCGTTTTGAAAGTTTTGTGTTCGTAGAACCAAAGATAATGTCATCAACATAAATTTACACAAGCAATATGTCTTCCCCATGTTTAGTTATGAACAGAGTTGGATCAATAGAACCTTTTGAGAAACCTTTGGATACCAGGAATTTGGAGAGTTCATCATACCATGCTCTTGGTGCTTGTTTGAGTCCATATAATGCTTTCTTGAGACAGTAGACTTTGTCAGGATGATATGGGTCTACGAATCCATCTGGCTGGTTTACGTATACTTCTTCCTTCAGAGGACTGTAAAGAAATGATGTTTTAACGTCCATCTGGTTAATGTAAATGATTTATGTGCAGCATACACAATGAATAACCAGACAGCCTCCAACCGAGCAACTGGTTTAAATGACTCTTCGAAATCAATTCTTTCCTTTTTAGCATATCCCTTAGCTACAAGACAAGATTTGTTGCGGATTACAGTATTTTTCTCATCACGTTTGTTTTTCCAGAGCCACTTCAAGTTAATGACACTTTTGCAAAGTTGTATGTCAACTAATTCCCATACATCTAATCGATCAAATTGGTGAAGTTCTTCCTGCATCGCTTCAATCCATGCAAAATCAGCCATGGCTTCTTTGATGTTCTTTGGTTTAGTTTGACTCGCGGTGAGTGCGAACATACATATTTCACCACCGGTTTCTAGCTGACGTCTTGTTCTAATTGATTGAGAGGGATTTCTAATTACTTGTTCTAATGGGTGATCTTTTGTCCAACGTTGTCCAGAAGGATGATGTTGATAGAATGTATGCATGTTTGATGAATCAACATGATGAGATGATGTCTCCCCTTGTTCTTGTACCGGTGTACTAAAGATAGTGATAAATTCATCGTCGTCAACTTGTGCATATTCGTTATTGGCTTCTGCTTGAATAATGTTCTTAGTGGCAGTGACAGTTGGTACTTGAGTTGGTGCTTGATTGTAGTTTGAGGTGTTGTTTGAATGTTCAATGGAGGTGCATCTGCAACAACGGTTGTTGTAGAAGAGTGAGTTGTGTTATGATGTTGATGTTTATCAGGAGCATCAGCAGCATGTACAGTGGAAGACTTTGTCACAACTTGAGTAGATCCATTGAGTAATTCATAGAACATCATACTAAATAGCAAATCCAGATTATTTGACATTGTTACCGTCTCAGCTGTTTAAGGAACATTTTCTTGACTTTGTGGATCGAGACTTAAACTGTCTTGTTCAAGTACCGTAGTCGGACATTATGGAACGGGGTCAAAACTAACGTGATCTGACGCCATCTGAGGCAATTCATCAAAGTTAACATGAATGGTTTCATTTATTATTCTTGCTCTCTTGTTAAATACCATGTAAGCTCTTGACTAAGTAAAATACCTTACAAAAATACATGCATCACCTTTTTCCTTCATTTTATCAAGATTTTCACCATCTCTGACGATGTAGCAAAGAGAGCCAAAAATGTAAAAAAAACTTAACAGACGGTTTTGGACCATTAATGATGTGGTAAGGTGTTTTCTCATGTCGAGGAATTACGAGTGAACGGTTTTGAGTAAAACATGTTGTGGAAATTGCTTCAGCCCAGAAGAACAAAGGAACTTCAGCGACGCTTAGCATTGTTCGAGCAGCCTCAACAAAAGTACGGTTCTGTCTTTTGACAACGCCGTTTTGTTCAGGTGTTTGTGCAGTTGACGTTTCGTGTCTTATACCTTCTTTTGCAAAATATGCATGAAGAGTTTTATTCAGAAATTTCGTGCCTTTGGTAGTTCGAGTTGTTCTTACTTAAGCATGAAGTCCTCTTTGGACAAGTGTGAGGAAATCAATGAGAACTGCAGGTGTTTCATCTTTGGACCTCAAGAAGTGAGTCCAAGTATATCTGGAGTAGTCATCAACAATTACAAGAACATATTTCTTTCCATTAATGCTTTCAACACGCATGGGACCACATAAGTCCATGTGTAGAAGTTGTAACCGTCTTTTGGAACTCGGGGTAGTCTTAGTGTGAAAAGACTTTCTTTTGGCTTTCCTCAACTTACAAGAAGAACAAAGATGATCTTTGACGAATTTTAATTTTGGAAGGCCAGTGACAATATTATTCTTCGAAAGCAAGTTGATGGTGTCGAAGTTTAGATGTGAGAGATGACGATGCCATAACCATGCTTAAGACGATGTTGCTTTAGCCATTAAGCAAATTGGATTGGGAATGGATGTTTCTTGAAGAGTAATGGAATACAGATCTGTGCTACGAGATCCTGTGAGAAGATCATTTCCCTTCAAATCACGGATGTAACATGTAGACTTCTAAAAACCAACTTCCAAATCCGCATCGCAGAATTGACCGACGGAGAATAAATTGTAATTTAGCCCTTTGACGTAATAAACCCTTTTGATAGTTATAGTTCCTTGAACCAAATCTCCATACCCAAGAATTGGTGCAATTTGATCATTTCCAAACTTCACTGTGCTGAGAAATTTGTCCACAAAATTAGTTAGAAGTTTGAGATTTCCCGTCATGTGCTTTGAGCACCCAAACTCGACGATTAATACAATTATCTCTATGAGCTGCAAAAGAATTAGAAGACAATAGAGTATTGAGGAGAGTGGAACTGCTAGGAGTCATGGGTTCTGAAATATTAGCATTTCTAGATGCATTTCCTAGAGGCATACTAACATTTAGGTTAACATTTCCTATTGGGGACTTAGGTTTCCACTTGTATCCGGGTGGTGTAAACTTAAGGTACCACCAACTGCATGTCTTACTAACTTACTCATATATCTTCCTAATTATGTTTCTAGGTTTCTTGATAGTGGAGTCTTTTGCAACTGTTTTCTTATGGGGTGTTGCAACAGATTGGTTCACAGTTTTCTTGGGTTCTCTAGTACTAATAAGCACAGCAATTGGCTGTCTGGTCCTAGAGTTAACACCATTGATATAATGAAGAACACACATATCATGATTTTCATTTAGCACACATTTTCCACAAGTGACACAAACAAAGTTAACATTCGAGGTCTTAGCATTCAAACAGTCATTACACGCAGTTACAGATGTTTTATTATTCGAAAACTTAAAATTCCTACGAGGGTCTTCTACTTCTTGCTTCTTTCCTTGACTATTGTTAGGCAAGACTTTATCTCCTATTCGATTGCTCTTAAGATGTGGTCTGCTAACGCTAGTAGTGGGAATTACTCCTATAGAAAAGGGCACTCGTTTGTTAGTTTTCCTAATATCTTGAGCAACTGTGGTGTTCTAGTTTGATTGGGCTCTGTGTGAACTTTATATATTCCAAGAGCAATCACATTTGTTTTCTTTAAGATTGACTTTATATTCTGAGGCAAAATTTGTGCAGTGACTGGTTTTGAAAAATAATTTGACACATTATTTTTGGTAACTGACTTTGACTTTGAAAAATCTTTCTTTTTAAGAGAATCTAAAAAATAGTTGGTTTTCCTAAAACTGATTGTCTTTGACTTTTAAAAGCATTCAGTTGTCGAAAAACTGGTGATTTTTCAAACTTAGTTTCCATAGATTTTTCTTTCATTTTTTCAATGAGTTTCTTCAACTCAGTTATTGCAATTCCTTTGTCTTGTAATTGAGCTTTCAAGTCTTGAATTTCAAAATATTGTTCACGTTCTTTCAGAAATACGTTGGAGTGATTTTCTTTGAAAGATTTGTCATTTTTTATTCTTTCTTTGCATTGTTGTAAATCAAGTTCAAGATTAATCGCATGTTTCTGAAGTGCTTCAAAACTCTTGGACATTGTTCTACTTTTTGAAAGCTCTTTTTCAAGATGTTCACATTTTTTCCAAAGTTTCTAAATAATCACATTGCAAATTACTGACTTCATCTATATCAGTGTACACACCAAGTATTGCATTCATGTGATCAGCATAATAATATTCCCTTGAAAGTCGGTTGATTACATTCAAAAACTGTGTTTTTTGAGTTTCCAGTTGAGATTTGAGAGTGTCTACTTCATGTTAAAGAGAATTAAAGTGTCTCAAATCAGCAACCATTTTCTCGTTCAAACACAAGTGAAATTTTTCTAAGTCCGCATTGATTTTTCTAATTTGGAAGCAAAAATTTCCTTCGATTGTGTTTTGAATGAATGGATCTATGTTACCAAAATATGTTTTTTTAGCGATTATTTGTTTGTAACGTTCCACTCCATCAAAAATTGTGTCAACACTTCTTTTAATTTTGAAAAGTTCTTTAGAGCTTTTACACTTTTGATCCCAAGGAATGGATTCATCCATTCTTTTTTCTAACAAAGTTGTTTGTTTATTAAAAGACTCTTTGAAAATTTCATTATTAGCAGAGGTATGACTCATTTTTTGTAGTTTTGAAAAATATTGTTGTTCAGGCGACTTTTCACGTTGTGGAACAAACAAATCATAAAGATTATGCAACTGGTCATAATCAAAAGGTCTGATTAAATCGCTTAATTTTGATCGACTTTCTTTGTCAAGACGAATTGTTTCGTCAGATTCAGGGGCTAACATTAATGCAAGATTTTCATTATAGCAACCTATATCATACAGATGAGGATTCGCTCTTTGAGCTTTCTTGAGGAACTCAGGTTTTGAAAAACTCGTTTTACAATTATGATTAAGAATATTCATTGTTTGAACAGATTGACTGGTTTTATATACAATATCATCCAAAACATTGACTTTGTTTTCTAAATCAATGACATTATCAAGTTCTTTGTCTTCATGAGTTTTGTAAAACTTAATCTGAGCCTCTTTTTCTTGTGAGATTATGGAGATGGTTTCTTGATGTTCAGAAAGCTCTTTTTTCCTATCCGAAATCGTTTGACTTAAATCATTTATCTTTCGAGTATATTCATTAGATGATTTTTCAGATTCTATATTGTATGACATTAAATCCCCTTTAGCTTTTCCATAATCGATTGCCACCTTTGACGCATAATTCACATCATGATACTTATCAAGTTCCGCTTGGAACTTCTTAAGGTCTTTGAACATCAACTGATTAGTCTTAGACAGTTCATTGTTTGCTTCTTTGAAATGGTTATTTGATGATTCTAAACTTTAATTTTGGTTTTAAAATCCTTAATTTCATCTTTCAATTTATCAACTAAGGCCTGGTTTGATGATTCCAAAAATTTATTACGGTTTTTACTGTCATCAATTTCACATTTTAGTTTTTCAATTAAAGAACCTTTAGTAATACGATTCAAGTGATTCACCATCCCGTGATGTGAATTTTCCAAACTCCCAATAAAATTAGTTTAAGATCTTGAACATTGATTGATTCACTTTGTTTCAACCATTCAATGGCTTTCCACATTTCACATGCATTAGGAAAAGCATCAACTGTGGAGTAGATATCATTATCTATCCATGTGAGAATTATCTGAACAGCTTCAGCTTCAGCATTCAATTGATCGCATATGTCTTGTGAAACATTCTTGTAATTCTCCATATACCCTTCTGTAGTTGTTTCAGAACTACGTTCAGCAGCTGAAACTGTCTTCTCAGTCCATTTAAACTTGTATGGTAGATTTTGGAGACAATAGTGGATGAGTTCATTGTTAGGTTGGTGTCGATGTATCTCTTGATTCTGGATTTCCACTGAATGTAATTACCTGGTGCTAACATTGGTGGACGATCTTTGCCACATGCTTCCATGATAGCATTATGAAGAGCATTGGATGTTTGAGTTTGCATATTGGTATTCGACATTTTTATGAAGTTGTGAATGGATATCAAATCTTAACTGTTATGAAGTGTTGATTGGATTATGGTTTTGAATTCAATTAACTTCCACTGGATTTTACAACTCTATGATTAAAACCGAGAAGAGAAATAATTACGTGTCAGGATTTTACAAAATAAATAGAAAAACCGTGAAAGTAGATTTGATTTGAAGTTAAGGTTTGATGTTTGATTAGTTAATTAACGTTTTAAGTTGAAAGTTTACGGTTAATTATAGTCCAAAGTCTAATAAGGCAAAGTTCAAAAAATTCTAAGTGTTAAAACAGTTGGTAAACCGCTGGACAATTAGCTTAAACCGCTGCTTTAATAAACTCCAAACCGCTGGCAAAAATAAACCAAACCGCTGCGTGTATTAACTTTTCAAACCGCTGGCAGTTGTAACTTTCTGAAACCGCTGGTTCAGTAAACCACTACTTGTTTTAATTTGCCAAACTGCTACGTGTTTTAATTTGCCAAACCGCTACCATTTGCCAAACATCTACCTTTTTTCCAAACCGCTACCAGTTTAAATTTTGTCAAACCGCTAACTATTGCCAAACTGTTGCCTAAGGACTTTTACCAAACTGCTGGCAAAATAAAATTTGGGCAGAGTGACATTTGATTTTACCTTAGAAAAATTTCTTCCTCTGTACCTGTTCAAACCGCCACTTGAGATGACAAACCGCCACTTGGCAAAAAGAATCAAACCGCTACCTATTGAATATATCAAACCGCCACAATTTTTAGGACCACTACCTCAAACCGCTGCTTGTACCATTTTGTTTTCTAGTTCGAATTTTGCAAAGAAACAAAAATGGGTACACTTGGTTTGTTTTACCTCTACTACAAACAAAAAAATAGTACTTCCTTTGTTCTTACCCTTAATCAAACCGCCACAAAGAACAATGAACTTAGAATAAGCACTTTTACACAAAATAAGCCACGAAAATTAGAGGAATACGCTAGGAAATATTCTGGTGAAAGCCACTAACACTTAGCCAAACTATACGAATATTACTAAACCAAAACCATAGCATAACAAAGATTCTAAGTACGAAATAATCTAAATTCGTGAGCTTGTAGAAGGATTAAGCCATAAACTAAGCTTATGGGATGAAAAAGATAAGAACTAGTAGCTTTGTAATCTAAATAAGCTAAAACAAAGATAAACCGTGTGCTTAAGATACAAAATAAGCCACGAATTTAATAAAAAACCCAAGAAATCAAACACTAAACACCCCTTGGCGATTGATACCACATGTTATCCCACTAATAATCCATACACAACTATAATAACGCACCAATAAGCACTAGGGACGAAAATAAGTAGAAGAAAAGAGAGAAGTGATAATGAAAGAATATTAGATTAGAAGAGAGAGTTTGGTGAGTTACACATACAACAAATGGCAACCAACACCCTCTCCATGTGTGGAGATGGTTTCTTTTTTACCCTTAGCCTTTTACTTGGCACATGGGCTTTCTTAATGGCCTGGGCTTGGCTTAACTTGGGCTTTGAGCCTAATACATGGACAATATTAGATTACATTCCAAGCCTGTTAATACCCGACTAGCCGATTACTTAACAACACCTAATTTGACTTTATAAGACCGATAACATTCTTGTTTGACTTTATAAAATTAAGGCTAACAACTTTGTCCCCCTTTTCATAATTAGTCGGCGTCTTAATCTGTTTGTCGTACCACCTTTTAGTCCTTTCTTTATAAGAGATGGAGGATTCATAGGTAGTGAGTCTCAATTCATCTAATTCATTACTCTGTAGAAATCGTTTGGCCTTGACTTTCGTTATATCCATGTTATAAGTTTTAAGGACCAAGTAAGCCTTATACTCACGTTCAACAGGGAGATACCATGCATTGCCATATATTATCCTGAACGAGTTTGTTCCGAGTAGAGTTTTGAACACGGTTCGAAAAGCCAAAAGTGCGTCGTCTAGTTTATGAGACCATTCTTTCCTATTGTTTCTAATGGTCTTCTCTAGAATGCGTTGTATTGCTCTATTCGTGTTTTTGACCTGACTGTTTATTTGAGGATGATATGCTGTGGAGAATCTATAAACCACTTCATACCTCTTCATTGCTCGTTCCATTTGGTAATTACAGAAGTGGGTACCTCTGTCACTTATCAAAGGTTTCGGTATACCAAATCTCGCGAACAATCTTTTGAGGAAGTTTATGACGTTTCGAGCATCGCTAGCAGGAAAGGCATGAGCTTCTACCTATTTTGACACGTAATTGATAGCTACTAGGATGTACTTGTTCCCATTTGATGAAGGGAATGCCCCTATGAAGTTAATTCCCCAACGTCGAATATTTCACGGACCTAGATGTACTTTTAGGGTGTTTCATCCCTTGCAGAAATGTTGTCGGCTCGTTGACATGCGTCAAAAGCTCAGACTAATTTGCGTGCATCGCGAAAGATATTAGGCCAATAGAATCCTGCCTCAAAAACCTTTCTTGCGGTCGTGGCGATCCCGTGATGCCCTCCCGATGGACCACTATGACATTGTTGAAGAATCTGGGCAGCTTCGTTCCCAGCGACACACCTTCGTATGATTTGGTCTGCACATTGTTTGATTAGAAAGTGTTCTTCTTAGAAAAAGTGCCTACTAACGAATTTTTGTTCCTCCTGACGGGTAGACCGGAAAGGTAATACTTGACTTGCCAGATAATTAGTATAGTCTGCAAACCAAGGTTCGTTACTTTTGTCAGAGATCGTCATTAGTTGTTCTTCAAGAAATAAGTCTTGAATTTCTGCCCTGGTTAGTTTTCCAAGATCTATATTTTCAAGCCGGGAGAGGTGGTCGGCTACGAGGTTTTCGACGCCTTTCTTGTCATGGATTCCGATATCGAATTCCTAAAGTAGCAAGATCCATCTTATCAGTCGTGATTTTGCATCTTGTTTTGTGAAGAGATACCGCAAGGCGGAGTGATCAGTGAAAACGATAGTTTTGGACAAAACTAAATATTGATGGAATTTGTAAAATGCAAAGACAATAGCCAAAAGTTCCTTTTCTGTTATTGTGTAGTTTTCATGTCCCTCGTTCATCTTTTTACTGGCATAATGTATAGGCTAAAAATGCTTGTCTTTCCTTTGCCCTAATACTGCTCCGACAACATAGTCACTAGCATCACACATTATTTCAAATAGCAATGACCAATCTGGTTTAATCATGATGGGGGCCTGTGTCAATTCTTGCTTTAGCTTGTCGAAGTCTTGGATGCATTCTTTGAAGAAATTGAAGGGGCATCTTTTACGAGGAGTTGGGTCATCGGGCGTGCGACTTGAGAGAAATCTTTTATGAACCATCGGTAATAGCCTGTATGGCCCAAAAAGCTTGGAATAGCTTTGACATTTGTAGGATATGGTAATTTAGAAATTGATTTGATTTTTGCTCTATCCACTTCAATTCCTAATCTAGAGACCTTATGGCAAAGGACGATTCCTTCCTTTACCATAAAATGGCATTTTTCCCAAATTAATAAAAGGTTGGTTTCCTCGCATCACTTTAGCATCTTTTCCAAGTTTTTAAGGCAATGATTGAAGGAGCTTCCAAAAACAAAAAAGTCATCCATGAATACCTACATGCTATCCTCAATCAATTCATGAAAGATGGCAATCTTACAGCGCTGAAATGTGGCTAGGGCGTTGCATAGTCTGAATGGCATTTGTTTTTAGGGTGAAAGTGCCATATGAGCAAATGAAAGTAGTTTTTTCTTGATCTTATAGAGCAATAGGGATTTGGAAATACCCCGAGAAACCATCTAGAAAACAGTAATATTCATGCCCAGCCAATCATTCGAGCATCTAATCAACGAAGGGTAATGGGAAGTGGTCTTTTTGATTTGCATCATTGAGTTTCCAATAGTCGATGCACATGCGCCATCCGGTGACTGTTTTTGAGGTATAAGTTCATTTTTATCGTTCGTGACTACGGTCATTCCTCCTTTTTTCGGAACAACTTGAACAGGACTAACCCAGGGGCTGTC
Source organism: Tanacetum coccineum (assembly GCA_026074375.1). Lineage (NCBI taxonomy): Eukaryota > Viridiplantae > Streptophyta > Magnoliopsida > Asterales > Asteraceae > Tanacetum > Tanacetum coccineum. The sequence goes on along the minus strand of BQNB010063390.1, from coordinate 19,830 downwards.
AGAAATCAGGTAGATTAATCTTGCATCTAAAAGTTTTATGACCTCCTTTTTTACCACTTTCTTGATGTTTGGTTTTACTCGTCTTTGAGGCTGAACGGTTGGTTTGAATTCGTCTTCCAGGAGGATTTTTTGGGTGCAAAAAAACGAGTCGATTCCTTTAATATCCGTAATGCTCCAAGCGATAGCTCCCTTCTGGTTTTTTAGAACCTCGAGAAGCCTGGTCTTCTCGGGGCCAGATAACCCAGAAGAGATAACTATAGGGAGTTGGTCATCCCCTTGTAAGAAGGCATACTCGAGATGCTCTGGAAACTCTTTTAGCTCCAATTTTAGTGGTTCAATCATTAAAGGTTTTAACCAATTTTTTGAAGCCTTCTATTCCAGTGGCTCGATTGGTTTCGACTTTGGGTAAAATGAAACCGCTCAAACTTCCTTCGAGTCTTGGTCTTCTTCCCTTTCGACCCATTTTCCGTCGTGGTCAACCGTGTCCACCCATTGCTCTCGGACGAGTTTTGCAGTATGGTCAGCACAGTACAGATAGTCATCACGCGAATACTTGGACCTCATAGATTTCCCTATGTTGAAAGTGACAGTTTCTTTTCCGACTCTCAGACTCAGTTTTCCCTCGTGGACGTCAATCACGGCGCGGGCAGTGGCGAGGAAAGGTCATCCCAAATGATTGGAACCAGTTCGTCTTCATCCATATCCAAAACTATGAAGTTGACCGGGAAGATAAACTTATTTATTTTAACTAAAAGATTTTCACAGACTCCAATGGGGCATTTAACCGATCGATCCGCTAGTTGAATACTCATCCTGGTTAGTTTTAGTTCAGAAATTCCCAATCGTAAGAAGAGAGAGTATGGCATGAGGTTGATACTTGCCCCCAAGTCGGCCAGAGTGTTTTTCACTGCCAAAGGTCTGATAAGACATGGTAGTGTGAAACTCCCTAGGTCTCCTTCCTTTTGGGGCAAGCTCCTTTGGATGACAACCGAGCATTCTTCATTGAGCTTAACCGAGGAGGCTACTTTTTTAGTTTCTCCTTATGTGAGAGAAGATCTTTTAGAACCTTGGCCCCTTTTGGCTTGCGGATCATGGCCTCTAAAAATGGTAGATTAACATGAATTTGTCTAAAGATAGATAAGAGTCGTTCATCATCATCATCTTTTTTCTGCTTCTTTAACCGATAAGGGAAGGGCACGCTGGATGATTTAGATAGATGATACAAGGTAGGCGACTATGTGGCCTCCTTGCTTTGCGTGATGGTCGTCTCTTTACCTTTGGGTCCTTCTTTGCCAATAGCCCGTTTAACGGCGTCTTCGGTGGGCGAATTTGGTAGAATTGGGTAAGAAGGGTCATTAGTGGTAGTTCCTGATCTGGTTGTGATAGCACAGGTAGGTGCATCAAGTTTAAGTGGGGGGGGGGTTTCTTTTTAAATTGTTTCAAGAATCTGAGAGAATTGTTCGTGCATTCCACTACGATGCTGGTTAAACATTTCGCCCAACCCCTTCTCGTGGAGACTTTTTTTGAGCAAAAAGTTGGATAGCTCGTCCTCAAACTTGCTCCTTATGACCCATTCAGGACCTTCTTCTCCTTCAACCTTTCATTGTATATTTCCCATGGTGGGAAATCGTCGTTCTGATAGAACCTTAAGAGGGAGGGATCATCATACATGTCCCCTCCGGATAAGTATACTTGTTCGGGTAACCTATTTTGATCGCATTCATCGGCTTTGTGAGTGCCTTTACAGATGTCACAGATGAGGTTTGGGTTTCTCGAGCTTTCCAATTGCATGGGTGTTACAAGGTAAGACATCTGCTTGCAAGCCTTTCTAAGAAGCCCTTCGAGTATGGGTTTAATTATTTCTGAAATGGAAGCGACACTTACAGGTGGTGACGGGTCGTCCTATAATTCGTCTTGATATTGGACATATTCTTCTATACGATTCTACCCCTCTTCTTCACTGAGCGAGCTGAAGCGGAAGTGAGCAAATTGATCAAGTTTCCCGTGATCCTCAAGGGATATGTTGTAATGAAAGATTTGGACTAAAAGCCAATTTGTATTCCATGATGGGGGACTTTCCGGATTAGATCTTGGAAGCGAATCCAGGCGTCCTTGATAGGTTCGTTAGTCCCTTGTTGGAATCGAAGGATCATGTCACGAAGAAATGAGGTACGACCCGCTAGAAAGAAGTAATCGAGAAATCAAGAGACGAGTTGTTCCCACGTCATGATTTGGGTAGGAGGTGTTTTTCCAACCATTCTTTTGCTCTTCTTTTGAGGGTGAAGTGAAATAAGCAAAGCCTAGATGTGTCTTTTGTGGCTCCGTCGGCTTGTATGTTATCCACCATACCCAAGTAGTGCTTGATATGATGAATAGGATTTTTGCTTTTTAATCCTTGGAATGTACATGCTCCTTGAATTAGCCAGATATCGCGTGAGTCGACGTTGTTTCCTGTTTGTTCGCAGGGAAGAACGATAGGATTTTGCAAACCGGTTGAGCTGGGGGAGGAGTTCTCTCACAGGCTTTTATAGGAAGATGATGGTTTGGGTTTGGAGTTGGCGGAGGATGAAGATTCGTCGTCGAAAAGGTTTCTTCCGGCTATAGCTAATGATTCAGTTTGTTCTTGACGGTAAGCAACCTTTCTACGCCTACGGAATTCTCTTTTGGGTTCCTTAAGAAGTTCTATTAGTTTCTTAACGGTACTACGAGTCATGTTGGGGATTTTAAAAGGGGATTTACGAAACAAATAACATAAAGAAAAGATAGACTATAAGAAAGCTAATTGACATAAATTAAATTCTCACTTGATAGGAATCAAGCGAGTAGACTTAAGCTAAATAAAATTTGAAACCTAACTATTCCCCATGTAATGGCACCAAAAACTTGATTTGGGTGGGAGGTGTTTTTCCAACCATTCTTTTGCTCTTCCTTTGAGGGTGAAGTGAAAGAAGCAAAGCCTAGATGTGTCTTTTGTGGCTCCGTCGGCTTGTATGTTATCCACCATACTCAAGTAGTGCCTGATATGATGAATAGGATTTTTGCTTTTTAATCCTTGGAATGTACATGCTCCTTGAATTAGCCAGATATCGTGTGAGTCGACGTTGTTTCCTGTTTGTTCGGCGGGAAGAACGATAGGATTTTGGAAACCAGTTGAGCTGGGGGAGGAGTTCTCTCGCAGGCTTTTATAGGAAGATGATGGTTTGGGTTTGGAGTTGGCGGAGGATGAAGCTTCATCGTCGAAAAGGTTTCTTCCGGCTATAGCTAATGATTCAGTTTGTTCTTGACGGTAAGCAACCTTTCTACGCCTACGAAATTCTCTTTCGGGTTCCTTGAGAGGTTCTATTAGTTTCTTAACGGTACTACGAGTCATGTTGTGGATTTTAAAAGGGGATTTACGAAACAAATAACATAAAGAAAAGATAGACTATAAGAAAGCTAATTGACATAAATTAAATTCTCAATTGATAGGAATCAAGCGAGTAGACTTAAGCTAAATAAAATTTGAAACCTAACTATTCCCCACGTAACGGCACCAAAAACTTGATTTGGGTCGTTGTGGACTTTACAAGAAGTTTTACAACTCCTTAGGCAGTGTACCTAACCGTTGTAGTATAGTATAGGCAAGACTCAGGGGGTTGTTATCGCTCTCTAGGGGAATAGTTTGGGAAGGCTCGAACAGAATGTAACTAAGGTCTAAGATGTTAAAAGAAGATTATTTTTGTATTTTTATATTTTTATGAAAGCAGTTAGAAGTCTGGTTTTAAGAGGGGGTTTTGGTTTTAAAACTAATTAATCTAATAATAAATCTAAACTATGTTGGTGGAAACTCGATAGGTAAACAAACGTATTTACTTAATCATGCATTACTCCTCAGTTTGCTTATCATAATCATATTGCTTTGTCACTCTTTTGATGATGTGTGTAAGTATTTCCTAGGTCATGAACAAACTACACGAATCCGACATCTATGTAATATTCTGTTAAGGCAACCCACAGGTAAGGTAGTATGAAGACTATTACAAGGCCCCTACGAGTACATTACATGCATTAAAACACTTAAGATGGATCAACCATATTAGGGGTAAGGTAGTATGAAGACTATTATCGATGGTATCCTTTCTACACACTCATGTTTCCCTAGACGTCTATGCTAATGTAATATTTTATAGCTAGTTTTCTAGAGCCTAACGCGCACATCCATCAGAATAAGCAATATTAAAAGGATCTACAAACTAAGTTTCATGCAATCATAAGTAAATACTAATGGATCTAGCCTAACATGTTAAAGAGAAGCGAAGAACAATAATTAATCAAACAACACATAGACATATTGAAATATTAAGAGATAATTGACCTCACTTGATTAAAACATGAATATAAGGATGATACAAGAGGGTTTTTATACCCTAAAAACGAGCCTAAAAGCTGCTACACTCGAACCCTAATGAAATAGTTCGTCTCCCAAAAGTTGCACACTCAAAACCCTAAAATCGAGTTTGTATATATAGGAAAACGGATGCTACGGTGTCGCATTATAGTCCTGACGTCGTCGACCCACCAAATATTCTAGGACTTCACTTTGTCGGTTAAGTTCTGACACCTTCTTGATTTCTCTGACGCCGTCCTTTGTATATCCTGACACTGTCACAAGGGTTTGTGACGCCGTCTTCACGCTTGGTGAAACTCTTCTTTATCGATTTTGGTGTAGAGTTGTAATCTTGTCTGTTTCTTCTCTAAATGAGCCCAAGTCACGTGTATTTCCTCCAAAAGTCATCCAAGTGCTAAAAACAAAAAAAGAAACGATTAAGCACGTATTTAAAGCATATTTGTATGATTTATAGGGTTAAATGACCCTGAAAAAGTGTATAAAATGACACGTCATCAATATGCATGGATTTTGTCTTTATTATTAACCAAATGGCTTTGAACATTTAGACTTTCTATTATTGGACATATCTTTATATCATGGAATGTGTGTGAATTTATACGATACAAGTCTTGTATGGGCGAGACTTGTATTGGTATAAATTCATATGACTCTGGCCATGATGTCTTCTTTTAAAAATCATATTTTTGAGACTTGTTATTTATCATGGGAGTGTTGGTGAATGTATTTATATTACAAGTCTTGTATGGGCAGGACCTGTAATAAGATAGATTCATAGGACTCTTGCCATAAGGACTTATTTTTAAATGGGTTTTTACCACATTTTCATAAAACGCGTGCACTCACCAACTATTTTATAGCTGACTTGTTTTCTCATGCATTTCAGGTGATCGTCAGTAGTGTTTCTTGTTAAGTCATTGCATCATGGTCATACCGTGTCATCTCTTTTAGCTTTATGCTATCAAGACTATATTTTTGTAAACTTAAAATTTTTCATTTAAATGCCAATGTTCGGCGAAGACAATCACGGTATTATTGTACTATTTCTTTCAAATTAAATTATGGTGTTGTACTATTGCCATATGCTTGTGCCTTGAGCTGTCACACTTTGTGTTTCTGTTTTAGCGGGGTATTACATATACTGACTCTTATCAAGCATAGGAGGATGGTCATCAGCCCCTGCTGCAATAACATTCTCTGGCATTGTTAACATCTTGAAATCTTTGTTGTGTGAAAAGATATGAAAGATCATTTTAGTGATTAGTCGTTATTGTGTTGTTGTGTTATTGTAGTAAGTGATTATGAGTTATTCTTGTTGTAGTTTTAGTCCTTGATCTATAATGAAAGTCCTTGAAATCCCAAAGAAGAAAACTACACAAAAAATTAGAAGCTTAAACTACGGGATAAGTGCTTTATTTCATGGGATATTATTAAGGTTTGGAAGTGCCTGTATTTTGTGGGAAATCAAAGGTAAACCGCGAGATATATGATGTTACACCGCAGAATTTTACAACCTTTATTCCTCTAAAAAGTTAAGTGTATTCCGCGGGAATAGTGAATTTATTCTGCGGGTTTGGTCCTATATTCCTCTGGATTAAACTAAGTGTAATCCGCGGGAAAATATGAATTTATTCCGCGGGATGGTCCTGTATTCCTCTTGTTACAAATTGAAGTTATTTCGCGGGAAATAAGAAAAGTATTCCGCGGGTAAGATCTGTATTCCGCTTAAAAAATAAAGGATATTCCGCGGACACTTTAAGTTAATCCGCGGGTTCAACTTGTATTCCGCGGACACTTTTTGTTAATTCGTGGGATTTTGATCGTGCCGGATTCACACCGTAAATATATATAATATATAACAAAATATAAAATATATAAAGAAGTGTAAAAACCGCGTCTAGGTCTTAGGATGATGTCCCGCCTAAGTCTTAAGAATGATATGCTGCTTCGAGATAAGAAATCATTGCACTAAACAAACAAACCAGCGTTTAATCAGATTTAATATGGCTAATAAAATTTCTAGTCATTAGCCTTGTACTCGCTCTTTTATCTGTCTGAATGTTTTTCTTAGCATGTTTATGTGTTTAGAATTGATTATTGTCATCATAAAACATGTCAGTCTCACAGGCAAAAACCCCCCCATATATTATTAAAACGTAATATAACATAGGTTTAACAATTAATTAGAATAACTTAATTAAGTAAATTAAAATATACAACAGAATATAAGTCCACGGCCTCGCAACATAGTGTTCACCACCTTACATACCACGAAACTCCACCGATCGGTACATGCCGTTAAAGTATTGTTTTAGGATAAGTCGGCTAAATATAAATTTAAAACTTGGTAATCAATAAATTGACCCTACACGATAACACATCAAGTTTTTGGTGCCGTTGCCGAGGAGTGAAAAAGTTTAACCTTTAATTTGAAAGTATTCAAACCCATTAGCTAAGAATAAATTAAATTATTTTTTTGTAATTTAATTCTGTTTGTATTTAATTGTGTGTTTAAATTCCTGCATTATTTAATCATTTTCTAAGTATCCAGTTTGACAGATCAAATTGATTACGTCGTATCACACCATTGGATACACGATCAACCCTTCCACTCAGAACAACGTATTGATCTCTACAGTCTAAACAACGTATCTGTTCTTCCAAACAATACGGCGTATTCTGTATAATCAATACGGCGTACTGACCTTCAGCAGACCATACGGCGTATTCAAATTAATTGAATACGGCGTATTGATCATCTGATACAGTAGCAGAACTAAATTTGATTTCCGTGTTTAATTTTCTGTATTCTTTTCAAAGAGCCTATCCTACTGATTTATTATCCTTTGTTTCAGGTGATGCATGACAAGAAATTCACTAGAACTAATATACACTTTTGAAAACCGGAAAGAGTATTTTATGCTCAAAAGGAGCTATTTTCGAGACACCTGTGTCTTTGAAGTCCATTTCACCAGTGAAGAACGTTTTACCCATCTAGGATTAAGTTTTACAACAACAATAATAAGCACAGCGAAAATATAAAGAAACAGAAATGTTGTTAAACTAGGTTTTTACTACAAAACCATCAATCCTCAATAATTTTATCAGAATAAAATGGTTACAACATGAACAAGATCCACAATCCATAGGCTACACTAACTATGATAATAATGGGTAAGAAGGGCAAACAAGTGATTAGATAGAATGGGTTATAAGAGTGTATAGAGGAAGTAAGGACTCATACATGTGAAGAATACATGTGATTTTATAAAAACATTTATAGGTAAGGAAGTGATAAAAGTCAAAGTATGATTAACTTCCAAATACTACAAATTCAATTAGTCATTTAGACTTTAATCCGTAATAATCAACAATGGATTTGATAACTAATCATCTTGATACAAACCAACTAAGTACTTTGCATCTTAGGTAAAGCATATCCCATAATAGGAAAGGATGCGTTTACGCAAAGTGACATTTGACTTAGTTTGACCAATATGGGAGTCAAATCCGTTATATGATTAGGATCAATTGTAAATCCGAGTAACAATGGATTTGATCATTAATCATTTTGATGCAAACATGATAAGTGCTTTGAATCATAAGTAAAGCATATCCCATGACGGGAAAGGATGCATTTACGCAAAGTGACCTTTGACTTGGTTCGACCAAAACGGGAGTAATGCCCGTTATATGTTAAGATCATCATAAATCCGGATTAAGGTCAAATGAGAACTTTTGTTTGTTGGTATGTTGAAAATATGATCTTACTAGGTTTAGAAAGAAATTTTGGTCTTGGCTAGAGGTGTTTGATAAAAGATTTAAGTTGGTGTTTTATGGAAAATTAGGAGGATTCGTGTTTGCTCCTTTCTAATTCTAAACCTCATTTAGAGGGTTCCAAATGCTCAAATATCATGTACATACCTTTATTGAAGTTTCCACATGTGGCGGGTAAAAGGAAAGCCGACAAGTGTTAAATCCGCAAAATGAATTTCGCGTGTAACGCGCTGGCCACGCGCTGACGCGTGCCCAACGCGCCAGATGGTGAAATCCGGTTTTGTAGATTTAAGCTACCGTTTGTGATTTTACGTTTTGCGAACATTTATTTTTCATCATTAAAACATAAAGGAGATCCTAGTCAATGTTGCACCAACAATCTCCCTCCTTTTGATGATGACAAATAAAATTTCGGAAAGCAAATAAAATTACAAACGTAACGAAGATGAAGACCGCCGTTGATGAAGTTCGCATCTTGATCTTGGCCTTGTAATTTGGTGAAGCTTGAACATTGTCTTCACCTTATGAGTCTTATATAGCTCCATGTATGATATGGCTCTTTGCTTCTGTAATTTCTTGCATTTCTCGATCTTAAGCTTATCTTAGCTTTGCTTTCCTTCTCCCCTTTTTGTCAAATCAAAAAGGCGGGATCTTGGTCTTTAAATGGAAGGTTGATATCTTTGTAGAAGAGAGGATAGATACCATTTTACGTGCCCCCTAGATCGTTGCTCCCCCTTGTTCCAAGACGGGGATCCATGGGTTAAGAGCATTACCTTCGAAAGTATTCTTGGCTATAACTAGCAATAAACCAACACAAAACAATACAAGAAACAAACATATACACATGTGCAAGTCCAACATGGGTTAGCTTACCATTTGGAGTATTGGAAACATGGATGAGTACAAATGTGGATTATCGTGACTTTGTACATTGTTGCATATTTTCATATACATTTTAACATTTTATATGTATAGTTATTCATGACTCTAATTACTTTTTGTTGAGCATGCTTGGATAATTTTATCATAATTTCATCTCATTATGTTGTAGCAAGGCAATATTAACAAAATACATTCAAACATTTTATTTCACATAAAGCATGCAACATACAACATACTGTATACATCTTCTAGCTATAACTAGGACAAGGCAACCTAGAAAGCCTATTATACTTTTATTCTTGCCAGGCTTGAGTTATTTAAAGGGTAACTACTAGGATCATTATCCTTCTTAATTCATTCTTCATTTATGTCTTAAAGAAGGACCCTAGCAATGTCCACAATGACTGCGGTTAAAACCTTAGGGTCATTATTAATGAATGTATGTATCTCTCGCATTTCCTTGCAGAGAGAATGCATGTTTTCTTCCATCATTTGTTGTACTTGACAACAAACACACTCATCAACATGAGGGTTACAGATAGGTTCTTCAAGCTCATAAGATATATTTTCCCATATGAGATCTTCAATAATACACAACTTAAGAAATACCTTACACACATCCACATCACTACTCTTAAGTTGTTCCCATGGATAAGACTCCTCTTCCTCGGGTGTCATCATTCTTCGCCTGGCGTTTTCGTGATATGATGAGTCTCCAAACTCGCTCATGATTCTTGTTTAGCTTTAGTTTTGGCCTAAAATTTTGATTGTTTATGTTGTATCTTATGAGCTAATGCATGGGATTTTATAGATGAAGATTTGAGAGATTAGGTTACTAAAGATGACATAAAGCCTTAGCCATGTACTTAGATTCTTTGGTGTGTGGTATACATGATTATATGAGGAAAATTAGTGATGTTAGGAAGAGCATTATGTCATGGTGATTAGAAGTCTAAGTTAAAAGTATAATCATGCCTTGTTGAATTTAGTGATTTGTTTTAATATATTGAGATTATTAATTGAGGTTAGGTGATTTAGTTATACAAGCTAGTTCCTATAAGTATGCATGCATGCACCAAATATTGTCCATGCATGATACTTCCATTGTAGTTTCTTGTGTAGAGATCCTTAATCACCATTTTGGATTTTTGGAAATGATAACTTTATTTTCATTGTGTTACAAAGAAAATACTTAGGATCTCGAATGAGTGGTCCAAGTTATCAATCCTACTTCAATGTGCATTTTAATTCTTTTTGGATATTTTACACATATTGGACACATAATCCATTATAAAATAGCAAAGTGTTGCTAAGTATAATATCTCAAACTTATGGTTGATGTGTTGTGTCAACATTGATAATACTAAATAACCATAGTGTATGGTGAATTAATTTCATAGTTCCTCGGACGAGAGCACTATATTATCATGTTTATTCTTTGTGTATGGGGGGGGGATGGATAATATGTGGGGGGGTTATACAATACCAATACGTAATTGAATTCTCCGAGAAGAATTCTCTTTAATTACGTGAGTAGTTTGTATGTTTGCATAAAGTTCTTTTCTTTTCTTTTCTACCACAATACACATAGCATGCAATCAACACATAAAATGAGCAAGTTGACATAAATATAACATTTTTAACACAAGGGTGAGTTGTGATAGCAAAGTGGATGTTTGTCCAATGAATTTGTCTATTTAATCTCTCATGTCTATCATGAGGAATAGAGCATGCAATGTTGTAAATAAGTAGACTTCACATATTTAAATATGTGAGGCGATGATTAACACAAGATTGATGAGACGTAGAGTAAATTTCTTATTCATAGCACATAGGTTTAACATGTAGAATCCGAGATATGTCAACTATACATTGAATAATGCATTGACATCTATCCTTTATCTCATTAAAACAACAATGTTGCTTAACTTCTATGCCTTTCACACAAGTCCTAACAAATAGCACATAAGCTCTAAGAGCACAATTATCTCTAAAAGGGTATGCAAACAACTTCTAGACTTTTACTTCTTATTTTTGACCCCTTATATTCTCAAATCATTATTTTATGGTACATGTCAACCATGAACAATCTCAACTAGACTCATGCAATTTGGACTTTGGAAAATGTCATGCAAAAATCCTAAGCTTGTTTGGTCTTAGACCTAATTGTTCTCTCATTCAACTCACCAATTACTTGTCCTATTAGGTAACCACTAGCTTCTTTTAGACTTCTAGGATAACCTTCATCTGAAACATTAACTTGTAATTATATACAGGGGCGATGTTCAGGTGTCTCTCTCGCACGAGAACATTACTAGGGAATGTGAATGACACTAGAGCCGTGTAGCGTCTAGGCACGCGGAGATTCTTTGATCGCAGAGGATCAGATTGTGATGTGAGTGCGGAGACATGTAAGCACTTATCAAGACACTCGAGGATAACTATTGGGTTCGGAGCGCACACACACACACAACACACACACACACACACACACACACACTCACATTCTGTTTAAAAGAGCGCGCAATCATCTCATCAATGTGGGCGGATTTGTTTGGTAAAGGAATTGTGGGGCTTCAGGAGGGGGGGGTTGTATGTAAATACACATCACATATCTGATGGGATGACAAGAATTTATCAATAAAAATACATCATCACATCTATAAAAGAACACCGGTTGGATGGTAATTATATGGAGTGTCGCCGAGGAGGGGAAAAACATTCTGACTAGCTAAAAAAAACGAAAATAGTATCACAAATGTTAGGGGGAGGAAATGGTCCTTAAAAAAGGACGCCAGCTAGTCGAGGATTCGCTATCTTCTCCTGAACAAGACACCGGCCCAAATCGACAGAACGTCTAAAAAAAATACCTGAACACAACTATCAGTAAACACCTTGAGCACTCAACAAATGTGTCTGAAATGTTATTAGAAATTAGATTCTATTCTCTATCTCTATTTTTCTATTAATATCTGAGATTGAAATTGTGTAATTAGAGTAAGCAAAGGATAACAGACAAGGGTAAGTAAGTGTTTATTGAAATAGTAGTAGGATATAATAAAAAGAATCACGTAAAAGATTCAGAACAGTTCTATATACCAATATACACTAATAAAACCAAATAATACAAATGTGAGTGTTTCACTAAATGAGAAATTGCACTATAGTAGGTACAAAAACTTTAAACAGGACAATATTTCACGGAAGAGAGATTTAAACCAAATAAAAAGGTCACGCGAGACATCACAAAACACACTAAGAGAAAAATACACGACAAATAAAATAATCTACATTGCATAAAATCAAATAGCAAGATAATAATACATACAAAAAAACATAGACACACTGAGACACAATATCCAGTAACATATAAAAAATCTACAACCATAATTATGTAGTTTTAGGAGTTATAGTAGTGATATACTATCAATATTAAAGAAATAGAACATTCATAACGCTAGTTAAGATAAGTAATACTAATAAAAATGAGGGGTAATTTCTTCTGTCACTCTACTTATCTCTCATAAAGTAGATAGTAAATAAAATTAAGAAAGATACAAAGTTTCTCATCTACCTAATACAATTAATCTCCAGAATATAAACCAATAAATCTTCAACAATTTGAAAAAATATATATTATAGAAATCATAAGAGATATAGTCTATCTTAACATCTTATCATCTCTGATAGTCAAATTAAGGATAGTATACTACATTTTCTAGTTTGTTTTGGGGTTGTGAGGTTGTGGGAGTTTGGTATATAGTGGGTGGTTGATGAAATTGATTATGGAGGGGATTGTAGTGTATAATTTGGAAGTTAAATGAGATTATGTTAGTTTGGAGGAGTAGAGGTGGGGGGAGGTGGAGGTGTGTATTATGTGGTGGGGTTGATAGTGGGGGGATCATATACTCTCTCTTATTGTGGGAAGTTAAAAATTGTTAGTTTAGAAATTGGGGATGATTGAGGTGGAGGGTATGGTAGGGGGGGGGGGGGGGGGGGGGGGGTGGGGGGGGGGGGATATGAGAGTGAGTGGGGGGGAAATGGTTATTGGGGTGGTGGTTGTTTATTGAAATTTAAAAATTTAATTGTTGTGGATGTGTTTGTGGTGTGGGGTGTTGGTGTGTGGGTTGGGGTGGGGTGTTTGGGGTAGGGGGGGGTGGGGGGGGTGGAGTGTGGGGTTGGGGGGGTTGGGTTTTGTGGGGGGGTTGGGGGTTTTTGGGGTGGGGGTAGGGTATGTGTGTGGGGTTGGAGGTTTAGTTTGGGTTTGGGTAGTTGGTTTGTGTGTGTGTGGGGTGGAGGTGGTGGATGTTTTGATTTGATATGGTTTTGTGTAGTTTTTTGTTGTGATTTATTTTATTATTGTTTGGTTTATGGAATAGATTTTTGAATAATGTTTTGGAATCTTTTAAAAGGGGTGTTATGATAAAATAATGAACGCCCCGATAAGATCCCCATTGGGGATCAGGGCGGGTTTAGGGCATAGTTTGAGAATCGGGTTTGGGGATAGAGGGTGGCCGCCCTGCCTCAAACCCGTCCCATTGCCATTCCTAAGAATCACTGACCAAGTTCATGGCTGAGTCAGAAAAGAGACACGAAGAGAACTCAAACATAATCAAGGAGATACGATGCGGCTATAAGGAATCAAGTAGCATCTATTAAAACCCTAGAAATTCAAATTGGTCAAATGAGCAAAGTTTTACTAGAAAGAGGAATCAGGTCTGCCCGGTTCAACTAACCAAACACAAGGCACCATGTAAAATCGATCTCAACCAATAAAGCTGATTCATATGAGAAACGCCATATTGATTAGTCCATACTCATATCGGGCTCACACAACACAAAAGCATGTTTTCTGAAACATTTCCCTTCCCAAGGCGACTAAAAAACTACTGCTGTGACGATTGGAGAGAGGCACAAGATGTGAAGATTCTGGAAGCTTATGATCACATCTTGCCTCAGAAAGAAAAAGACCTAGGGAGCTTTACTTTACCTTGTTTTATTCATAATGTTTGTTTTGATAAAGCCGTGTTGACTCTAGAGAAAGTGTGGGTTGTTAATGCACATTTTCTACCTACACTAACCTTGGTCTAGGAATTTTATCTCACACTAGGTTGACCATTGAACTGACTGACATAACAATAAAACAACTAAGTGGTATTGCTAAAAACGTGCTAGTAAGGATTGACAAATTTATTTTCTCCATAGACTTTATCATCTTGGACATACCCGAGGATGACGATGTCCCTTTGATCCTCGGTCGGCCATTTTTGTCTACTGCCCATTCCAAGATTGATGTATATAAAAGAAATTTTACTTTAAGGTTCAGGGAAGAAAAACTTGTTTTCAAAAGTATTAAGCCCGCCACTAGCATAATAGGAGGGTCTTTATGTTGAAAGATCTTGATTCAAAAATAAAGCTTATAGGAGAGGATAACGAGTCGTTTGACCCACTTTATGGTAACTATATTGAATTAAATGATTTGGACACACCTTTAGAACTCGAGACGAATCAAGATGTTGATTTTGAGCCAACTGTTGTCAATGAACCTGATAATGTTAAAACCAGTTCTAAGTGTTGTTATAAAATGAAGTTTTATTGCACGATTGGGTATAAATATGTTAATGCTGACTTCATCCCTTCCTTGTCCGTTATTTTAATAACCAAAAGCTTTTATTATTCTATAATTAAGGATAAGGACGATCATGAAGGGAAAAGTCCAACCAGAACACTAATAGATATACCCGTTTTTGTTGGAAAATTTTCTATTCTTGCAGGTTTTATCATCATTGACGATGAAGATGTAACAAGAGATGTTGCACTCTGCATGCCATTCTTCATGAATACCGTGGGGTGTCATGCCAAATGTTATGAAAAATTTCACTCACCGGGGACAAGTGCGAGCGAATGAATGGAAGAATGATGAAGAAAGACAAAGGTCTAACTTAAAGACCACTGAAATAAAAGTGCTATCCTGTGAGACAACCCAGTCATTTTTAAATTATTGAAATTGTTTTAATTGTTTGCACCGAGTCCTTGACTTCCCCGACACCCATACAGCGTATCGAACCCCTCTGGATACGGCGTATAAATGTGTCTGGACGTTATCAGTCTATAATTTAATTTCAGTACTTTAAAATTTTAATTGTTTTTATAGGAACCATACGGTGTATCATAAGGTTTGGGATACGGCATATTGATCCCTGTACAGTTGTGTGTTTAACTGTTTTCTTGCATTGTAATTGTTTTTTAAACTTTTATGCATGACCTTGCTATAAGAAAATCGACGATATGGTATACTCTACAACAGAACGTGTGTTAACTCGAAAGAGCATCTGAAGCCATCGTCAACACACTTTTTGCCAAGAACTCCAAATTGGAAATCATCCCGTGCAACAATATCAGGGGAGTTCCTCGTCTAAATACTATTTCCCATGTTTGCCTTTAATTGTTTTATCTATACAACGAGGACGTTGTATAATTTAAGTGGGGGGATGGAGAATTAGAACGCCTACTTGTCCTTCTTTTACAAATAATATGCTATATGCTTAAATTATGCCAAATTTAATTTTTTTTCTAGCATAACTTTTGTAAAAATTACTAGTTACATGACCTCGCTCACTATCACCCTTAATGCCAAATTGTGAGAATTAAGCCTATTCGGTTTCCAAACGTTTACTAAAAATTCCACAAAAATTATGAGTGTGCCGGTGATGTAGTGGACTTTAGAACTTGGCTTGGTATATCACTCGAGACCACAATGATGAGTACTATGGACTTAGATGGAGAAACATTTTTAACCGATAAATTTTTAGAAATACACCAAAAGCCTAAATATTGAAAAATTAACTAACTACACTAGTTAGTTAAACCCCGTGTAACCCTTTGTTTAGTCTAACTATAAGAGTAAGACCCCCTATAAAAACCTGTTGAGCCATTCCTATCTTTTTCGCACCATATGTCTATTTTCGTTACACCTTTACACCTTAAGCCTACCCTGTAGATTAAGCCTACTTTAGTCAAGTTGCTAGTTGCTTTTGTGTAAAGTCTTGTATTTTCCGTGTCAAAGTGAAATTTTCTATCTCCGTTAGGACGAAATTGCACAATGCAATGGAAAAAATTGTAGCTCGTGTATTTTGCTACTTTCGCGATTATGTATTATGTCCAAAGATAAAGTGTTAAAGGAAAAATTATGATTGTAAAGACGGTGAAATTACACCAAGGTTTATGTTATGAAAAAAATGGAAAAATAGAAAATGCATCAAAAAAAAGAAGGATGATTTATAGTCGGTTCGCAAAACTTAAACCGATGAAATACTTAGAAGGATCGATTAATCGTTGATATGTGGATAAAAATCAACGATGTATAGTTTTGTATAAAGTGGCCGATATCACTACTTTGTAAAAGCAATTAACATGGGAAGTTCGGAAGTTGAACCTGTTTGGGAAACACAACTTAGGTTTGTCTTGTCATTTCATGATTCGAGGCGTTTGATATATTTTGAGTCTTTATCATGAAACGGGTCGGGAAAAGTTACTAGCAACTACCTTATTTGCTTAAAGCTTAATCTATTTGTTTTATGAATTTTATTTAACAACAATTTGCTTCCCATTTCTAGCAATTAACCTTAGGTTTTACTTGAACGAGGTTGAGATTGGGTCATGCATATCTATTCTATCATTACGGCCATGTATGCATGATTTAGCCTCATTGTTGGTTTATTACTTTTGGTGAAAACTATAAGAATCCAACCCAATATCATTCTTTCATCCAACTCTTGGTTAAACTCGGAAAAGGCAGCATCGAACACACATGTTAAATCATCGTTACAAACCGCCCGCTAATGTGAGCCCTAGCTGCCTTGTTGGAGTGGTACTATCCGGTGAAATATTTTAGAAATGATCATCTTAGCCTATATAAAAACCCAATTTACCTTTTTGGACTTGTTTTCTTCTCCTTAGCTCTAGTGGTGGAAGATGTTGTATCCTTGCCAAGCGAATTTGATATGAATCTAATCAACGACGAGCAAGAGAGCGACCAATTAAATTTACACCCAGAATAGTTAGTGATCTGATGTTTTCATATCCATTATTTAGAGAGGTGCTTGGTCTTGTACAAGTATTAAATCAAAAGAAGTGCTGTAAAAACGGAAAATCCTGACTAATTCGGTGGGATACATTTTCAATATAATCTAGAGTATACTCTAGGACAAGTAGGATTCAAGTGAGGGGATATTTGATGACATCAAATAGCGTCACATTTATACCATTATTTATCCCGAATAAACTAACCACTTTTATATAATTATTGCAAGAATTTGTACTTAATTGCTTAAAAGTGTTATTTGCAGTAATTAAGGAGTGATTTGTGAAGACATGCTAAAAGGCGCATATTTTGGAGCTAAAACGATGATATTTGAAGATTGCTAAATTTTGACCAATACACCGTATCCAGAAAAGAGACACGTCGTATCAGCGCCAACTCTTCACAAGAAAATGCGTATTATTCAATTCCGTATTCACAATTCCTAATACGGCGTATCCACCTTCTGCCATACGCCGTATCCATGAAGATAACTATTCAGAGATACGAAAATATTATTATTTTAGGAATGTATATTATGCTGATCATAAACTTTGTGCGCACTCCAAGGGATACGCCCTAATATGCCGTATTGGTATAGCCCAATACGGCGTATCCAACCTTTTTCAGAGACTATAAATAGAAGACTCAAAAATGAGTTTTCAGTGCGCAAAATCATATTCTTCATACCATACACATAAAAGACGATTTTCTGAAAAGAAGAAGAGTAACCAAAGGTCAAGCATCGTTCACGATTCCATATAAGACACCGTGTAATTTCCTTACTCTTTGTAATCATTTAATTTTTGGTATCGTTCGGTAAAACATTTAGTTTACCTTGGTTAATTGATCACACTTGTATAATTACAATGGTTATGGGATAATACCCTTGGGTATTAGCCATCTTAATGAAGATTTAATGTTTGGTTTGTTTTAATATCGATTTTCTTAATTTATCGTTGGGAGTTTAATAATGTTTATCACATGATACTTGTCTACGTATTTGAATATGTGACCTATCATTCAACTGGGTCTAGTTACGCCTAACAAGTGAGCTAGATACTAGGATAGCTCTCAATATCGTGTTTTATATTACTGGATCAATAGGATCAAAAATAACGTTCAGTCTTTGTCTTTAAATTAAGAGCTTAGTTGGACCAGCAGGTGACCCGTAATGTTTCAACAAGTATGTTCTTGATTAATTGATAAAGATTTGAATAGTGGACTACCAGTATATAAAATACCGTCAAACAGTAAGTGGGTAAAGTGCCGATGGGCTAGGGTTTATCAAGATCACCATTGCTATAATCCCTAGATAGATTATAATTAAACTAAAAGATGCTTTATGCGGATGCGTTAATTGTGACAAGATTCAACGTGTCTAGGTCTTAGGAAGAAGTCCTGCCTAAGTCTTAAGAATGATATGCCGCCTCGAGATAAGCACTCATTTCACTAAACAAACAAACCAGCATTTAATCGGATTTAATATGGCTAATACAGTTTTCTATAATTTGGCTTGATCACTCTTTTATCTTTTGATTATCTTCTTGCATGATTATTGTGTATTGAATTGATTTAAGTCGCCACCAAACCTGTGCCAGTCTCTCAGGCTGAAAACCCCCCTTTATCAATAGAACTAGGTTAGCATAGGTTTAACTTTAATTAGAAATAACATAGAGTTACTAGACTAATTAATTAGAATAAAATACTGATAGAATATAAGGTTAACTTTCTCGCTCTTAGTGTTCGACACCCTACTTACCACGAAACTCCATCTTGACCGGGTACAATGCCTGTTAAAGTGTTGTTTTAGGATAAGTCGGCTAAATATATATTTAAAACTTGGTAATCAATACAACCTACACGATAGCACATCAAGTTTTTGGCGTCGTTTTCGGGGAGTGAAAATTGTTTAATCTTTATTTTATTAGTATTTTTAACCCTTAGCTTAGAATAATTTAATTAGCATAATTTAATTCTGTCTAATTGTGTGTTTAAATTTATGCATTATTTAATTGTTTTCAAAGTATTCTGTTCTGGTAGACCACCTGATATGGTGTATCCACCAGTTGGATACGACGTATCAAACTTTCTACCCAGATACATCGTATTGATTTCTGCAGTCTAAACAATGTATCCTGTTCTTCCAAACAATATGGTGTATTCTTCAAACTAAATACGATGTACTGACCTTCAAAAGATCCATACGGCGTATTCAAATCAAATTGAATACGGCGTATCGATCACCTGACACAGTAGCATAACTAAATTTGATTTTCCTGTTTAATTTTTTGTATCCTTTCTTTTCAGAGCCTATCCTACTGATTCATTGTCCTCTGTTTCAGGTGATGTATGACAAGGAGTTCCACTAAGGAACTATTTACACCTTTGGAAAACCCAAAAAGAGTATTTCATTCAAAAAAGAGGCTTTTCGAGACACCTGGGCTTGTAGAATCGAGTTCACCTGAATTCGATTTGTTTTCTGACATCGAAGAACGACCAGAAGAAGAAGCTACAGAAATTATGACGGAAACAATGGAACAATACATGAGCAAGACCCGCGGGGATTATGGGTCCAACGTTACTAGGCCCAAGATCAATACTGATACCCACTTTGAATTGAAGGGGCAATTTCTCAAAGAACTTCGTGACAATACTTTCAGCGGTTCAGAACACGAAGATGCAAACAAACGCATTAAAAAAG